>SCDY01001480.1:0-27500 GCA_004143825.1 Drosophila micromelanica
CCGATTTGGTTTTCGTTCTCAATTTTAGAAAAAATGAAGCTGCCTTGTGGCTTTTCGTTATACTGCGTTACTCATCTTAGTGTTTATATTGTCTTTGGTGCGACATTTAAATAGGACACTTTTTTAAACAACAAAGATATACAAATGCAAAAATTCCATCTTCGAAAAACCAAAGGAAAAGTAAACATAAAAATAAACATTTTTAGCACCAGTAATAAATTATGTAATAAGAGATTTATTTTCGCTATTAAATTTAAATAGTAGGAAATAATACAGCATATCAATATTTGGTATTGGAACAATTGAGTTGTTATATGTAAATGATGGTTTTTTTCAGTATTTGCCCAAATATGCAATAAAATATTTATATGTATTTTAAATTGAGGAACAAAAGCTTAAAGATTTTTTTGTTTTTGGTTTGTGTTTGCAAGTGTATTTAATTGTCGGTAGCTCGAAAAAAGTCTTCTTTGTTGTTGAAAGTTGCAATGTTTTATTTTAGGAATCTGTATGTATGTATTTGTATGTACATACATATGTATGCATATGGACGTGCTTGCACCTTCGTTTTGCCCGGCTGCTCAGTGTACCCAGTGCCCCCCCCCCCCCCCCCCCCCCCCCCCCCCCCCCCTCCCCCCTGGTTTCAACGTATGAATATATGTATGTATGTGTTTTGAAAATGTCATTTCCAACAGGCCCCCAACAGCTGAGTTGCTCCCGCATTGGATATATATATATATATATATATATATACTTAAGTGTGTGTGTAATCACAATTCTTTCAGTGTGGCGCAATTAACCAAAGAAAAATTCTGCACATGATTCGCACGCAGCCTCAGGCAAAGGCACACACACACACACACTTACATACACTATGTCTCACAATTTCACTTATAAAAAATGTATATATAGTCGGGCATGTGACTGTGTATTTGCATGATTCTTTCTAAAGAGTAAAATGAGTGCACGAAATGCATTTGTTTTATTTGTTGTATTAGTTTGTTTATCACTCGACTATCAGCGAAAAAGCTACAAAAAACAAAAAAAAACAACAACAAGAGCAATAATTGCAGTTGTTATGCAGCTAAAGCCAACAAATGCCAAATAAATAACAAACAACAATTACAACGTCAAAAAAAAAAATAAAAATACCAGCAAAAAAACAAACACTTTTATCTGACACAAAAGCCAACAAATAAAAAAAATGATCGATAGTTAATTTACCTAGAATTAATTATTTTTTGCGTTTTATAATGTCGTCAAAAATAACAATTTTGCAACAAATGCAGCCGCATCGCAGTAGTAAATTGGATTTGTTCAATCACCCCAAACTGGACTGATTTCTAAATAGAAACAACTATTATATACAATTTGGCACGACATAAACTCGAACTTTGCCATATAAAAGTGCATAAAACAACTAAATTTTCATATCAACAGAATTGTTTTCTACAATGTCTATATAATATACAGTGATCGCTTGTTAATTAGAACTTTTTGGTTTCAAAAACTGTTTAAATTGTAGACAATTTCGATTTAAATGATTGTTATTTATTGCAGCTTGCAGTAATCCATAAAAAGATATTGTTATGTTGTTTCTCAGTTATTCATATATGTATATAATGTTCCGATCAAGCCGATTTTGCTACACATATCTATAACGTACAGCAAAAAGACGGATCTGTAATAAATGCAAAGCTGATATATCATTGGAAAAGAAATAAAAAAATAATAACAAAAATCGTTGCAATTTCTATTTTGCTCTCCGCTAGATATATTTGGAAGAGTATATAATTTTTTACATTTAAAATTCAATAAATTTAAACACAGTATATACATACATATAGTAAACATGTTAGAAGTTTATACATTTTTGCAAGTTAAAATCGTCTCTGTAAGCGAAACGTTCTAATTAGCGAGCGAACACTGTATTGGCACAGATGACAGATGTTTCCACCTTCCACTCTCCCTTGAACTCTGGCAACAATGTTGTCTTGAACTTTGTAAACAGCAAACAGTATAAATAAGCTGTAAAGCTAAAGCTGATGATAATGATAATGTAGACGGCAGCACTTGATGTACAAACAACAAAATAAAAATAAAAAACAAATAAAACAAAACACAATATTTATTGAGAATAAGTAAAAAGAGACAACTATTGCTTTGTAGAAATCGTAAAGTCGGGCGATTAGTCGTCAGTATTGCTTTAGCCACTTAGCTAGCTCTTTTCTGCCATTAAATATCAGATAAAATGCTCGCACTGAGGAAATGACAACTTTCGCTAGTTGCCCCACATTAGACAATCTAATCTTGTTTAATCGGAATCGCTGCGTTTCTACCTATATATATACATACATACATATACATATGTTGTGCACACAAAAGTACTTTGTTGTGATCTAATAAATATTTGCTATTTACTCAAAGTTTTGTTTCTTCAGGTTTATTATCTGTATGTTTCAACACTATTTTTATACCCTAAAACCCATTCAGGACGACGAGCTGAATTGATTTAGATTGATTGATTTTACAAAAGCTTTGAACTATAGATTCTTTTAATCCATAAGCAGAATAAGTTTCGGATATTTCGATTCCATCTAAGAGACCATAAGAGCTAGTGTAGCAGACAAATATTTAGAATACTTTAGATTTTTGATACCTCCCCCATTCGAAAAACCGCAAAAAAAGCAAATCAAATACTACAGATTTTTTCTTCGGATCGTAGATAGACTTCAATGCACTGATTAATTCCCGCCTTTACGTCGGTCCTTATGAACGCGCTATTGTAGCTAGCGTCTTGAGATTTGGAACGTATACTTTTCTATAATAAAAATAAAGTGTTAGGGATAACGGAGGGTACGCTAATTGGCGGCTTTAAAGATTGAAATAAATAAATTTCCGAGCCCATAACTCATTTAATTTATAATTATAACTATTTTAAGTATATTGTGCTTAAAGATTAAAATAAATAATTGAGTTGTAGATCAAATGGGATCTGATAAAATGAAATGAGATTGTGGATAGAAAATGATAAAAGCATTGTAAATCGGTTTTCAAGAGCTTCAAACTTGTGTGCTTGTAAACGTGTCGATCTAATTGAACGTTCTACATATTGGATTTATCGTAGCTCATTTATTTGTCAGTCTCCTCAAGATGCATGTGGTATTAACCCTATTTATATACGCTGTTATGCTATATATACAATATACTTTGAATACAAAGTGTGTTCACACAATATTTATTATTTAAATTGATTTAAAAGTAGCTTGTATATGGGCACAGAAAAGTAAACCATGACCAAAAAATTAAAAGATTATGCAAAAGCCATATTTTCAGATATTATTAAAGAAAAACGTTAAAATTGTAATAATTTTAACAATTATTCCTTGGTTTTATTTACCATGATGAGCAAACCGACTGCAAAGTTGCATAAATGCAAAATCTCGTCATTTGGTAATTCTTAAAGCATAGTCAATTTAATATTTACTTCACTTAGACAGATAATACATGACAAAACTTCTTTCACAAATTCTCTCTTACATAACCAATTAACTAAAAAAAAATGCATAGGGAGCAAACCAATCAGAATTAACTGTAAATTTTTAACTTTATTTTCTTCATATTCGTTCGAGCTCGAAAAACATCATTTGTTTTCATTACGTGATAAATAAGTGCAGCAAGTGTGTCCAAATTTTTCTTCAAACACAATTTAATACTTAAAATATAAAAAACACCCAACAAGTTTAATAAAATAAAATTTAAATTTTTAAGAATTTTTTGAAAAGTGTCCCGTGCGAATCGTAAGTGTACAACCTTTCGAATAGGCAAAACAAGTAAGAACGTTGCAGTCGGATGTTACCGACTCCGTTATACTCGTTCGCGATCTTAATTATTATTATTATTGTGAAACATTTCGGTGCTTTGTAATGTGGGTGGGGGGTGGTTGAGAGTGGGGATGGGGGTTCGTCGCCGAAATTTTCTGCCGATCTTTAAATGAGGTGACTAGTTATCTACCCTCTAAATTTGGTTATCGATTTGAGATTTGAGGTGTATCGACATGTTATCGTATTGCCAGCCTCCCAGTGGGCGTGGCACACAAACGTTAACACTTTGTCTGACGAGAATAACTACAAGTATATATCCAAAGTTTCAAGTCTCTATCTTCAATAGCACCGAAAAAAGTTGCGTTCATCCGGACGGACAGACGGACACTATGACGGACATTGCACAAATCCAATACACTAGTTTCACTTCGTGAACGAGTTTACTATTTTTATTAATGTAATGGTTCTGTACATTATATTTCCAAAATAAAAAATATTCAATTAATATTGAATTAATCATTAATTAATCATTACTATAATCCTATATATGCTTTAATACAGAAATATATAACAAATTTCACAAGTGGAAAAAAATGTCCCGTAGCGAATCAGATGAATTTATTTTAAAAGAAAAACCAAAGCAGCTTTTTCCAAGCAACATAATTTGAAACAAAGATACATTATTACGTAACATTTTAAAATTATTTGCAAGAAAATATATTGCTTAGTTTCGATGATGTTTGCATTTTTATGAAGGCGCACGAAAAAAACTTCCGTTTTTGTTCCGTGCGAATCGGTTTTTTTTTGCCTCTATTTTGAAACCCGAATTATGTCTGCTATTAACTTTACCATTAAATATAGTGTTCCTAAACATCTATTAGATAATGTATCAGAAGATATGAAAATTCGCTTTACTTTAAATTTTCTTCACTTTAAAGGTGTACGACTGTTCGTCACCGTGGAAATGCCCATATTTTAAAGGCTATATTGGAAGTGCACAACTGGATCTGTTTTCGAAGATAGATTAATAGTTTATATAATAACATACGCTTTGTTAGCAAAGTCAATAGTTACATATAAGTAATCCAAATTTAGGGCAATGTTTTATCTTATTCAGAACGTTTAATTGCCTCTAGAAAATGTAATAATTTTGTGTAGTTATTGATTCAACTCGAAATGTGTATATAGTAAAGGTGCAAATAAAGCTTTCACTTTGCTTTATAGGATAATAGAATAATTATGTCATTTTTAAAGCATTTTATGTTGTTCAAAATAAAAGTCGAATGATTCAATAACTCGAAAAATTTCCAAAATGCTAAATGGTAAATATTAAGCTAGTTTCTCGTTTCGATAGAACGAAAGGAGGGGGTGGGAGGGAGCGTGGTAGATATTGTTAGCATAACCTGTAGATCAGTTATGTACGAATCTTCGTTAAGGGAACCCGCAAAGCAGTAGCAGAGAAGTAAGAAGAGTAAACAAACATAGATCAGCTGAGCGGAATTTAAGCGGAACTTTTACGACGAACAGAACGAAAACAAGCTATTTGCGGTAGGGTGTCACCGACAGCGCAATACTCGTTCACAATATAAAAACAACCAAATCAATTAGCCTAGCATTAAAAAACAAAAACTTGAATTGGTTATCCAAAAACAATTATAGGTAATACACGTTTTAAATAATTCAAGAAACTACAAATATTTATTGAGTTGTTCGCATCATTGATGCTCTGAAAATGTTAGGTATATATAATATCAAACATACCCTAAGATTTCAAGTTGCGTTCAGACGGACAGACAGCAACCCAATATACTCCTTTCGTTTCGTGAACGAGTTTGAAAAGCAGCTTTAACTCTGCTCCGTGGAAGATGAAGACGAGCAGCAGCTGTTGTGGTCTGCGAGACAAGTGCTTCCTGCTAGAACATGTTTTTATTTTTGGGCAGCTACAAGCAGTTTAAAAAAAAGGTTGGCTAAAAGTTGGTTGCGATAATGGATGAGATAAGCCCAGTTAGCAAGTCGCATTTGTGCTGGGCCCGTCGCCGTCATCAGTTCATCATTAGCTTCTCCTTTGTTTCGCTGATTGAATCTAATCGTTTGCCATTTGCTCTGTCACTGCGTATTTTTTTGCAGTGTACGTCCTCTGGGTGTGCTGTTCCTGGGCCTGTTCAGTTACTGGCTGTATTGGACACGGTGCAGCTTTCGCGTCGTCCTCACGCCGAAGCTGCGCGCCAAGCTCCAGTCCTGGCTGCAGCGAGCCGACAACTGGCGCCACAATTCGCCCAGCATGTTCTGTTTGGTGAGCAGCGGCTGCCTCGCCACACTGGCCGTTTTGGGGCACCTGATATCGGGCTCGACATTGGTGCTGGCCTTGCTGGTGATCTCCGCACTCGTCTCCACCAAGTACAACTTCAAGCTACTGCAAATTGAGCGCAAAGGTAAAATATGTGTGCACATATTTTCTTTGATTCATTTCAATTCAACGAAATGTGTGTGTTTATTTTTTTTGTAATTTTTGGTTTGCCCCTTGAAGACTTTCAATGGTCGGAGAAGATCAACTACAACAATGTTGAGGCCGAGCTGGATGATGAGTTCATGCCGGATGTGAACGAATCGAATCTGTTTGTTCTGGAACGCGCCAGCGATGTGGCCACCATCAGTTCACCCACCGATGGGGTTGGGGATGAGGATGAGTGCAGCGATGATATACCCTCCGAGCTGTTAATACCCGATTCCATACCCGAAATCGATGAGCACTCCACGGACGAGGACGACGAGCTGGTCCCGCTCTCCCAGCCCAAAGCCCAAAGTGCGGCTGAAGCGATCGCTGCCCCGCCGCAGTACAGAACAGAACAGAGCCCGCCAGCCGAGGCGCAGCAGTCAACAGGGGACAAGACAATGGACTTTCGCAGAGGGCACTTTAAGCGCGACTCTTCGCTGTCCACCACCTCGTCATCGTCCGAGGAGAGCCTGTCCAAGGGCCTGCAATTCCCCGATCACACCAGCGTCGACGCCGGCGGCCCCACACTCCGCCAGCTAACTGCGGCGGCGGCGGCGGCGGCGACAGCGACGGCGGCGCCCGGCGATGCCGCTGCCGCTGCCGCTGCCAGCAGCAGCGCTCTATTGACACTGGCAGTCAAGACACAAGCGCAGGCGCTGCTGCCCAGCCTGGTGAACAATTTGGTGAAGTGGGGCGCCAGCGAGGTGGACAGCGCGGACAAATACCAGCGACGCCAAGTGACCGCCCTGGACTCGTCCGATGAGAGCGACTTTGAGATACTGGAAACGGATGATTTTAAGTAAACTATTGTATGCAGCGTATTAGCAACTAATATCTTAAATATATATATATATATGCAAACATATATATGCATACGCGTGTAGAAGTCACCCTGTGGACTCTGGCCAAGAGTTTTGCAAGCCATAGATAAAAATGAAGCAGACAGTTTTATAATTTGCGACTTTTTACATGGAAATACATATGTAATCATATATTGTATGTATTGTAGCTCTACTGTATGACGATCTGCATACACGATTTATTTAGGTTAAATACGAACTCTGTTCAGTTATCTTTGCTGTGCTTTGTACATTATTATTTAAATTCTAATTTTATTTAATTATTTTTACTATTATTGTTTTTTTTTTTTGTTTTTTGCTTTGGAGCAGCGGTTAAGTTACTAAAGACGCAAATTTCAATTTAGTTTCGTTTCGCTTTCGATTTCTATTAGTTGTATGCAAAAATGTAAATATATTTCAATATTTATATATGTACATGCACATACATTAATACGGATACTCATGCAAATGTTGAGCTACTTAATATGTACCCAGAAAAAAACACAAAAAGAAAAAAAACGAAAATCGGGCAAAACATACATACTTATTACATTACTCTATAAACCTGAAACGGTGCTATAAACCATATAACAAAAAATATAACTCGCTTAGGAGCAATTTGACACAAAATTATGTATAAATGTATTGGTCTTAAGTGAAACATGCTATTATCTGATTAAACGAAATAAAATCGACTCTTTTTTTTTGTGATAGTTTATGCTTTTAATGTTTATCAAATTTTATTCTGAGTCTCTACACGATGTAACAAAGGAAATTCATTTGTTTCTAAATACATAACACAAATTAAAACTAATGTGCTGCTGTATTTTAATATTTATCTAAAAAGAAATTTAAATTTTTTACAAGGATGACGCCATTGTATTGGAATGACACCACCCAGGTGTCGAACAACTGTCCGATATCACTTTCACATATCGATTATTTGTTGGCGCGCAGCGTTGCCAGATATAACACGTTTGAAACTTAAGAATAACATACCAAGACAAACGTTTAAAAGAGTTTTCGTTTACTATGCTGAATACAAATATATATTAACAAAGAATATTGAAAATATCTTTCTCTGATGCGTGGCACCGCCATTTATGTAAAACGGTTTAAAATTTCATAAATATAATTCTAACAATATATACATACATATCTACACACAAAATAACTTGAGCAAATAGCATAAAAGCAATTCCAATATTTGTAGATGGCATATGATCTGTTTCCATGCGCATCATGCGAGATGCGGATGGACAGCTCGAACAGCCTAGAAATCCGCTTTAAGCAACTGTTTCAGGTTAACGGCGAAACGTAGTGTAAAGTGGTACAACATCTCCACTAGGCTCAGTATGGAGAAGCCGATGAAGAGGCCAAAGATGCCGCCGCAGTTGGCCAGAAATTCGGTGATTCCATACAGCTCGGAGCGTTTCGAGGTTATAAATTGGCTCTGCTTAAAGTAAATTGAGAGCCTGGACATCTGAGAGCCGGGATACTCGCGCAAGAAATCCGTGTCGCCTTCGGCGGCCAGCATCTCCTCCAAATCGAAATTGGCCTGCGAGATTTCCGTGTTGTAGACCAGCGAGGTGCAGGCGGGCATGCAATTGCAGGCACTCTCCACACCCCTCGGCGCCTCGCCGACCACATTAAGGCTGCGCACGCGATGGAATTCGCGCACCAGCAGCTCGCGCTCGGCCAGGTTGTAGCAATAGATCTTATCCTCACTGCAGACGGGCGTGTCGAGGCTGCGCGGCATCGAGAACTTGACGCAGCCGCATTTGTTCAGCGTAAAGTTGGCGAGGCACTCCAGCTGGCAGTTGGACTCCGAGTAGACCTTGAAGAAGCGCAACGTGCGCTCGCGACTGAGGAAGCACTGTCGCCGCTGCGGATGGTATTCGGCAATGCCCGCGGAGGTGGTTATCATGTTCGGCTTGACGGCAATCAGCACCTCCCGGCCCATGGGTATGCGGACGAACTGTTTGGAGACCTGCGGCACATCATCCGGCGCATGGAGCAGCACCTTGAAACCCTGCACGGGCCCGCGGCAGGCGTAGTCCACCTCCTGCTTGAAACTCTGCAGGGTTGTAAAGATGCCCGAACGGGCGCCAGCGCTGAGCACGCGGGCCGGATAGGTTTCCACATCGCTGGCCGGATCGTAGCCAGTCTCCAGGCTCCAGGTGGAATGTGTGACATTCTCCTGTTCGCTGTGACGATACTGGTACGTATCCTCGCGGTAAATATCGGTGGCTCGCAGGCCATTGAACGTATAGCAGATGCCCTCCTCCGTCAGAGTCTTGCGGAAGTACTTGTCGCACTCATTGAAGCGACTCAGCCAGCGGCAGTAGAAGAAGTAGCGCTCGAAGGGCGGCAGCATGCGCTCCAGCACCTCAAAGTAGTTGACTTCCTCGCCAGGTATGAGCGGGACATCCTCCTCAATGATCTGGGCGTTGCACACGTGCAGCAGCGTGCGAAACTCCTCCATCTCGACGGCCGTAATGTTGTGCGGCTTAAAGATGCGCGTGGAACGCATATCGCTCGAGAACTGGCTGTAGAGATTCGCATATGAGTTGTGATCCTTCGACTTCAGCACACGCTTCGTTTCCGAGCAGATGGTAACTGCCGGAAAGGGTATATTCCACACGGGCGTCGATCTCTCCGAGAAGCTCACAATCACCGGCGTCTCGTTCCACTTGGCGTAGGCGCTGCAGATCAGCCTGGCGCAGCAGTAGATGGAAACAACGAACACGAACATCCAGAAGAGCCGCTCCTTTAGGGGTCGCCCCTCCTCGCCCACATACTGCACACCGTGTATGGAGGTGTGCTGGCAATAGTCCCGGTACGTGGACACGAAACATTTACACAACGTTTTCCGGACTGCCGGCCGGCGGGATTTCTTCGATGTCAGATCGATGACCACGTTGTTGCTCTCCATGTCCGAATCGGGCACGGACTCACAGCCATCTATTTCGTATTTCTTGGCGCGCACAAACATGCTTCAATTCAACTGCAGTATCATAAATTTCTTCTTGGATATCCCATTACACGATTCGGGCAACTGAACTGTTGTCGGTGTTGGTTTTTACCGCAATTCTTTGTTTAGCCTGCAGGACAGGTACGCTGATCGTGAACAAAAACTGTGCACAAATCTAATAATCTTTGTGAACTACATATTTATTCATTCAGCTGTACACAGCCATGCTTTTAAATTAATATTTTTAATTTACTTTTACTAGTGTTTTATCTGAGAGGCTTTGGTTTGGCTTTGTTATCGCTCCCGAAGGTTTAATTGATCTCCTTATTAGGTATTACTAAGCCTTGTATATACATACGTAAGTAGATTTTATATGTACCTACATTTTTTAAATAATTTATTTAAAATGGGTATACGCGGTATGTAGTCAAAACTCTTCGGGGTACTTGAACTGTACTTGAATATGACTTATGATTATGCAACTTAACTTAGTGCCGTTGCATTCTAGTATTTATGTTTACTGTCATATACGATATAAATGCTGGGCATAGTTTTGAGCACAGTGAGCTCTCGATATATGCATACTACAGTACCCTTACTAACAACTATTAAGCTTTTAATATGCTATTTTTATACTCGTTCCAAAGTAACACCTAATAACTAGGTTTGTGCAATGTCCGTCAAAAAATTATAAACATAGAGTAATAGGCATAGAGTAATAAAGAACAAAGAGGAGAAGTATGGGTCCGAGCTTTTATTGCCTTTGCAAAAACCGCGGCCAGGAATCAGGTTGGATTGCAAAGTTATTACTCTATGAGTAAATGCTAAGACCGTTACTGATTATGATATTACACTCGGTAACGCCCGATTGCAGCGTTCTATTTGAAAAATTGTGCAATTTTGTTTAGCATATAATGTTAAATTATATTTTGTATTAAATGATGTAGTAGTGAATCTACGATTACGATTAAAATTGATTATTTTCGTACAGTAATAATGATTTTGTTTCTTTGTCCAGAAAATATTGATTGTTTCAATTACGTCTTATTCCAGCTGCATGAAGCGGCAGCAATTGAAAAAGCTTTTGGCGTCATTTGGCGTATTTAAGAGTTGTCATATACAGCTAAAATACCAAAAAATGCTGATAATATTTGTAGCTGGTCATACTTTTGTTTACGTTTTGATTTCCTTTTTCTCTTACAGTGGCGTTACAGATGAGCGCAGTGTTGTTGTACACTGTGCACAGTGGTGGTTAAAATGAAGGTCCATTGAACAGCTGTTTGTGAGCATTCAAAATTATCGATAGCAAGAACACAACGACGCAGCAGCAGCAGCGCAGCTAGCGACAGTAGCAGCCAATATTATGCGAAACAAGAAATCTATAAAAAAGTAGAGCAGCAGCAGTTGGGGCGGGGTAAGCGGGAGTAGCAGCAGCAGCAGCAGCAGCAGCAGCAGCATGGAACCTCCAGCGAATGTTACCGCAACGGGCGTCGTAACTGGGTGCTTTGGTGAGAGCTCAGCGGAAGCTGAGCACGTCAACCGAGTGGCAACAACGCATAAGAATAACGCGGAAGCGGATAATGATGATGATGACGATGACGATGAGGACGACGATGAAGATGAAGATGAAGATGATGGTGAGGAAGTGGAAGATGATGCCAAGGATGCTTACTACGAAGCGCGCAATGGCAACGAGAGCGACGAGCTGGAAACGGCATTCCAAAGCGCCTTGACCTTGGCCAGCAGTGACGTCAGAGTGAAGATTAGCGATGCGGACGCCGAGCTGCCTAAAGACGCATCGCTGAAACCGGCTGGCGATGCCGTGATGGGCGCGAAGCCCAACCAAAGTAAGTGGATTCACCATTCATAATTGGCCATTGGCCGAACTAATTTGTGGCACCTTTGAGCAGATCCAAGAGACTTGCAACGTGAGACAAACAACGAAATTAGCGAAATGCCAGCAACCACCTCAACCACCTCAACGGCAGCGGCAGCGGCACCACTGCCCAATCAGCACCAGACACTGCTCACGACCAAGTCCTGCGAGACGCCTGGCAGTGCGGTGGGTGCGGCCGTGACGTTGTCGCCCAGCAGCTCGTGCAACGGCAGCATTGGCAGCGATGGCGGCTGCAGCATTGGCGGCGGCGCTCGTCGCAAGTCGTGGACGTTGTCGCCGCAGAATGCGAGCACCTCCAAGAGGAGAACCAAATCCGTTGTGACTGCGGCCAATGGCGACGGCGGCTTCAATCTGTGGGTGGCACGCGAGTGCTTCGAAACGGTTCCCGCCGAAATGGTGGACACGCTCAGCGTTGCCGAACTGCAGGCGCAGCCGGAGGAGGCGGCCGCGCACGACCAGCCGGACGACGACGACGTCGACGACGACGATGTGGACGAGGATGCCGCCGCTGTCGAGAGCCTGCTGGGCGCTGCAGCGGCTCTGCACGCCAGTGCCTATATAGGCGGCGGTGCGCGCAGTCGCCAAAAGCATTTGCGTCAGCCGGCACCGCATCGGCCGCTGGAGCGCTCGTGGCCGCCACGCGCGCTTGGACGCGAGCTGAAGCTGCAGGGCGACGTGTCCAAGTTCGATATACTCGACACGGACGAGCGGCTGCCCGGCGAGGATGTGGCCAGTAGCTATAGCGGTGCCAGCAGCAGCAACAACAGTTCACCGCTGCGCCTCCTCGGCCAGCCGGAGGCCAGTCCGCCGGCCATGCGCTTTAAGCCGCTGATCCAGAAGAAGATCGGGCCCGACAGCTACATCAACACGATCAGCACCCAGAAGGTGCCCGCCCATTTAACGTACGAGTTTCCCACGTTTCCCCTGCAGCAGGACCAGCACACCAGCATTGCCAGCACCAGCGCTGCCGCCGCCGCCGCAGTTGCCAACTCGAACGGACTCGGCGGGCATCACTTTCCGTACTTGCGACAACACCGGCCCCTGGCACGCGCCCTCTCCAACGGCAAGGGCAGCGGCGCAGCAGCCGCGACGGACGAGCCACATCAGCATCTGGTCAGCAGCAGCGGCAGCGGCAGCAGCAACCATTCGCCGTTGTTGCTGCTGTCCCCCAAGCGGCAGCGCAGTCCGCCCTCGGGCTGTTCGACGCGCAGCGTCTCGCCGCTGGATCTCAGCCTGAGTCCAGAGCAGCACTCGCCGACGCGCGGACGGGGCGTTGGTGGATTGGAGGCGACCCTGCCGCTGCCGTTGGCACCGCCCCCATCCACATTCCATGCGCAGCGACCACAGCAGCGGCTGCTGAAGCGCGTGGGTGGCGGCGGAGGAACGGGCTCTACAACGGAACGGGCTGCTGCTGCCTCTGGGGGCGGACTCATCTGCCCGCCCACGCCCACGCATCATGCGCGCCGGCACGCCCGCCTGCAGGCAGTCACGGCCAACTCGGAGGCCGGCACGGCTCAGTTGGACTACAGCCAAATGCAGACGCCACCTGGATCGCCGGCAGGTGCCGCTGCTCGAGCCGCGGACCTCGATGACAGCGGCGACATGGTGCACCTGAGCAGCACACGCCTGCCCTCCATACCGGAGCGCAGTGCAGCCGCGGCAGCAGCAGCCGCAGCCGCAGCGGCAGCTGCCGCGGCGGGCGCTGGCCTCATGGAGAGCGCAGCCGGAGCCGGAGTTGGAGGCGGCGGCGGCAGTTTGAGTGGCACGGAGCCGCCGCTGCCGCCCGCTTGGGAGGCGCGCATGGACAGTCATGGCCGCATATTCTATATTGACCACACCACGCGCACCACCTCCTGGCAGCGACCCGGTCCGAGCACAGTGCCCGTGGGTCGCGAGCAGCACCATCGCCAGCAGCTGGACAGACGCTATCAGTCCATACGGCGCACCATCACCAACGAGAATCGGCTCTCGCTGCGCGCTGCCGAGCCGTCCAATGCCCAGCTGTATGGCCTGGCACGTGGCGGTGGCGGTGGCGGTGGCCATCAGACGGCAGCTGGCGCCTCCACGGCCGGAGCAGTGGCCGTGCCGTCCCAGCCAGCCCAGCCCAATCTGGCCATACATCCAGCGGCCCTGATGCTCTGCCGGCCGGACTTCTACTCGCTGCTGCACACCAACGAGGCGGCGCTGGCCATTTACAATCGGAACGCGGCGCTGAAGCACATGGTGATGCGGATTCGGCGCGATCCGCAGTGCTTCCAGCGCTATCAGTACAACAAGGATCTGGTCGCGCTGGTCAACACCTTTGCCCAGCTGAGCCGCGAGCTGCCCTCCTGCTGGGAGACCAAGATGGACCAGACCGGCAAGCAGTTCTTCATTGACCACCAGCACCGCAAGACCTCCTTCATGGATCCCCGCCTGCCGGTCGAGTGTCCGCGCGTTGTCCGCCACCGCCAGCAGCAGTATTTGCAGCAGCCGCCACCGGACCTGGTTGATGGCAATTGCCTCTCTGCCACCAGTGGCCACATCAACTCCAGCAGCTCCAGCGGCGCAATGGGTTCGACCTCGACCTCGTCCTCGGCATCGGCATCGGCTTCGGCTTCGGTTTCGGGGGTGCCGCCGTTGCCCCCGCCACGACCCTGTCGGAGCGGCGCTAGCCAAGCGGTCGCCGCACACAATTGCACCACAGCGGCGGCCATCGCCTGCGCACTGAGCCTGAGCGGCGCCGTTGGTGGCCCCAGTGCCAGCGGAGCCGCTGCCGGCGGCCACGAAGAAGTCCCGATTGCCTACAATGAAAAAGTAAGTGGCAGCATCAAATTTAGTTCAATTCCAAACTGTCGGATTTTATGATCACGGCTCAAACCAATTCGTCGACTTTAAGTTCCTTTTGAATTTTAAGGCTTGGAATATATAATTTCTATATATCCGCGACAGAGAGATTTATGTGACTTCATCAGTTTTAAAAAGTAGATCAACATTTTGAAGGCAGTTTACAGCTGGCCCTCTCTAAAGAACGAGGACGGAGTAAACCACGTACACATATATATTTTCCAACATTTTAGAGTCACCAAATTCGGCTGACCGATTTTCTGATAGCCCCTCTCTTAAAATTAAACTGACGAGTATTGCGCAGTCGGTTACACCCGCACCCGAATTTTATTATTGGAGCAATTCAATGTATTATTTTATCATAATTTTATTTATCGAAATTAGTTAAATTTTTTATATAAAGTGTATGGATTAGGTATAAACTATCAACCCGATATCCATACAGCGGCATGGGACTTGATACACGAAGTTTGAACGTAGACTCGTCGAAATATCTCTATACTTAGATTACTCATCTACTAAAAACTGTTTTGTTTTTTTTTTTTTCAATCAAAAACATTTTTGAAAAAATTTATAATATGGGTTGGCTTAGTTTTAGCTGGGGCTGTTTTTGAAAACTAGATTTTTGGGAACAAATTAAATGGTATTCCGGTTTCGAACCAATTCGAATTCAAACTCGGACAGCCTACTTAATAAAGGTGTGTTCATAAAATAAATGTGTCCATCAAATATTGAATGCCACTTAGCTTTGCACAGATCAAATTGTAATTGTTATTAGATAAGTGTTTTCTGGGGAAAATCTAAAAAAGTTGGCTAATCTCGGGTTGGAGGTATATCTATTATATCATTAATAACAAAAATCAATATGTACTATAGCAAAATTTCTTATTGCAATGCAAGCAATGCATATTATGCATATATCTATATAACAATGTTAACAATAAAACTTTACATTTAAATCTCTTCTTTTGTGGTAGGTGATTGCGTTCCTGCGACAACCCAACATTTTGGAGATCCTACGCGAGCGACAAGGCCAGCACACAGTGTCCCGATCGCTGCGCGAAAAAATCAACGTACTGAGAGTTGAGGGCGTGCCCGCCTTGGAGCGTCTGGGCCATGACCTACAATTGACCATATTGCTTAGGTGAGTGTGTATTACAGTATATTCAATATCGAAAGCTGGAAATTTGCATGAATAGAGGGATATACGTAGGTAGTCTAAGAGAGGATCATGGCTTTTACAAAAGTAAGAGTTTGAAGTCGAGGAGATACAATTGAATGAAACCGAGACATTCAAATCAAATCCGTTATAAATGGGATATATTGCCATAATAGTCAGGCACTGAGCTATATAACTACACTCAGTCAGAGTCACAGTCACAGTCAGAGTCACAGTCACAGTCACAGTCACAGTCACAGTCAATAGCCATCAGGTGCACTTGGCAAAGGTTTTGGCACAAATTGCATTGCTTCGTCATTATCGGCGACTTGATGGATCGCTGGTGGTGTCGATGGTGGTTGTGGTGGTTGTGGAGGTGGTGGTGGCGTTACTAGCCGTTGACTTGGTCGTCCTGCTTCAGTGCGCTTGCCGTTGGAGTCGATGTCGATGTCGACTGCATGTGTGTTAATTGCATTTGAAATGCGCTGCGAAGGTTGTTAAGTCATTTTCCAAAAACACTTCCAATAACAATAAAGCCAATACAAAACAGCCATATAACATCAACGGCAAGGTTAACTTAATATATTTCCAAAGCTACAAATTGCCCGAACCTCCTGCTTCAGCCACCATCTCCTTAGCCATAAGCCAGTTAGTTCACTTCACATTACATAGATATTGTTTAATTGCCAATGTTTCTTCAAAACGTTGACTCAACCACAAATGTTGAGGAAATATTCACATGCATTTTCTGACCTTAATCCAACAAGTTGCTAACAGATTAAGCCCCACAGATTAGCCGGCGCGATCTAATGTAGCCGCGACTTTGACCAGGCTGCCAACAGCTCCAAACAGCTGTCCACTGATTGAAATTGAGCGATTTAATTGCATTCAATTAGACAAATTATTTCGCTTCATTGCACCCCAAAAACCGGGCGACCAAATGCGAGCTGGCATTGCCGTGGGCGTGGATCTGGGCAGTCCAACTACCCAGTCGTGTCGAGTACACATAGTTTTTCCGTTTTTCTAAGATACATTTCCAAAAAACAAAAAGGTGAAAATGCGCCCGACTAGGAGATAAACCCTAAACCCTGCGATCTGTGGTTACAAACATTTTAACCGCTTTGCATTCGTAAATCACTAAATATGGAAATTACATTCTTGATTTACTCATGAACTAAACATTTGATAGTTGTGCAATTGGTAAAGAGACAGCAGATAAAGTGCACATGAATATGTTTTTCTATAGCACTAAAAGAATCTATTGCAAAAAAGAGGAAACACAGAGAGAGGGACATGGCAAGATGAATTCGGCTGTTGACGGCTAATCAAGATTGGAAATGCTTTCTTCTGCTTGTTACATAGACATTCCACAAAACCAGTATACCCATTTTCATTGGGTTCAGGGTATAAAAATAAGTTGGCCTAAGATAATATAATATCAGAAATTTATTAATATATACAATTTATAATATATAAACAAAAGAACATTTTATGCAACACACGTCTGCAATCACCAGAATTCTTTTGTTCACAACTAACTGGGATATTATTTCTATATTTGCTCATAATTCAGTACAATGTACAATGCGTAAGGATTTATTTAAAATCGTCCTAAAACAAAAAAAAATTGGCGTAAAAAGAGAACAATTTTAACGTGAATTGAAAATGGGTAAAAAGGATACACTGGCTTTGTTCTTCTCACTTGTTTTTAAATGCACAAGGTAGATAGATGATAGATGATATGTCATCGTACCTACAACTGGGATCTCTACACATTTTTGTTAGATCTTTTCTAATTTTGATTTGCCAACTCAATCAAACCAAAATTAAGAAGATATTCAGTAACAAGCATTGTTGAGTTTTGAAGAAAAACTAAAATTGACTATTTAACAGGGTGTTTCAGGCACTCTGTTTTTTCAATTATTAATTGAGTTAGAATTTCTGAAATTGTTGATTAGATTGCCTCAGGGTTCGGTTTGTGAACCTGGTTCTCTACAAGCATCAAAACTTGTTTTGGTTCGACACGTTTCAATTTTAATATAAGATATTCATTAGGTTATTTATAAGACAAAATGCTTTTATTACATTCAATTAAGCTGTAGAACTTTTTAACAAATGCATTTGCATAGAATGTTAAGTTTGCCATTGCAAAAGTCGGTCAATTTTTGTAAGACATATTTCAACTGGATCGAATCTCTATTTAATCTAAAGACGACTATCAATCAAAAGTGAAGTTCTTGTATATAAAAAAAATTTTGTTGTTTTAAAAGCTGATTATTATTATAACCGGAAGTAGTAAAGAATTTAATTATCAACTGGGCCTTCGGCCTGAGCCAGGATCTGCGTTGTTTGAGAATGCTTTCAGGGTATTTTATGTTCGGCACAAAACAAAAAAGATTTGTAGTTTTCGTCTGTATGTTTTAAATCATTTTAAAGCTAGTATTGGCAGCAACTTTCCTTTAACTCTTAATTACTGGCATCATAGTCAATTCAGCTCTTCTCTCTCGCTCACTCCTTCGCTCTAAAGTCAACTCGAGCTTCATTCAGAATTTGTACAGATATGCTGCAAGAATCACCCTGTGCGATCATCTTATCAGCATTTTGTGGTTTTTTTTAATGAGATGTAAGTCTTATTTCTATTCGACAAAAAGAGAGGGGACGAGGAAGAAAGAGGGGTGAGGGTGAAGAGCGAGAAAGAAAGAAAGAAAGAGAGAGGGAGAGAGAGAGAGAGAGAGAGAGAGAGAGAGAGAGAGAGATAGATAGAGAGAGAGAGAAAGATAGAGAGAGATATACAAATATTAGCCGACTTTGCGCTCACTTCATTTTTGTGCTAATCCCTCGAAGAGGAGACGCGACGCAATTTAACCCAATTTTAGCTTAGTTTTTTTTTTGCCGCTGAGGTCGGCAATAAATGAGCGTTGCCAATAAACCATAATTTATTGGCTAGGCAGGGTTTCATCGCCAACTCCAGCTGCAGCTCTGACTCGGACTCGGACTCGGACTCTAAGCTTCGGTTTTATGTGTGTGTGTGTGTGTGTTTGGGGGTGTGGCAACGACGTCATCTTCAATATGGGCAACGTTTTTGTCACAACTGAAGCGTTGACAAGCTTTTTGAGTTTTCAGCTGTTGTGTTGGGGCTATTTGTGTTTGTCATTTGACCCATTGAAGGCGAATTTTGCCCGTTGGTTGTGCTCGTCTCGCATGGTTTACAGTTCATTGGGTCTCGGTTTTGGGCTTGGAATTGTGTGTTGGATTGGGGCTTTAGGTTCGGGCTTGGTCCGGCTGGGCATGCGTGCTGCCTGTTTGACTGGCTGGCACAGTGGACGCGCTTGTTGTTGCAACTAGTTTTGGGCGTGCTGAGTGCATGACGCGCCCTTGGCTCAAACCACAACCCCCTCCCTCTCCGACAGCAACGAGAGCCACTCAGCCCCAAAAGCAGCCGACGATCGGGTGATGAGCCACAGCCATAACCATGACCAACGCCACAGCCGTCGTCCATGCACACATGCTCAGCCCTCTGGTCCGCAATCGCTATCAAAGTGCACCCCACCAATGACTCAGAGACGGAGTCTCGCCGTCGTAACCGTAGTCGCACAGTGGGGACAGCTGTCCGCTTGCTTTGTGCTTGAAAGAACTATTTGAATGGCATTTAATCGTTTTTAAGTAAGCTTTTAAAAGTTAGTTAAAAGTTAGTAATCTTGATCAAACTCCACTATTACGATCAAATCTTGCCACATACATATTTTTTAAAGCTTTTATAGAACTGCGCAAAAGTTTTATTTTTGTATTTTACTTGTTCAGCACAATACACACAATTACAATTAAATCAAAAAACAATTATATTTTTACAAAGAAAAAAACTTAATTTTTTTTTGACTATTTGCAAAGTTTTTAGGTTTGTGCATTCCACATTTAAATTGATTTTCGACATTTGATTTTTGTATAAATAAAAGTACAATAATTTATAACAAGAAATAACTGAAGAAATTGGTAAAATTTTGTAAAAACAAAAGAACAGATCAGGTATTTCAGTTTTGATACATTTGTACTCTGCATATAACAATTTGATCCCTTTTTTTGGCAAAGGCTCCACTGTGCAGCGTCGTTAGCGTCCACTGAGTTCTTGAAGCGGTAATCGCAGTCGCAGTCGCCGTCGCCGTCGCTGTCGCTGCCGCCGGCTGCAGCAGAATTCGAAGTTCGGCAATTGTTCGTCTGCGCTTCGGTTGCACTTCGGCACAACAACAACAGAAAAGAACGCACACAAAAAAATAATTTACAATTAAATAATTTTCTTTGGTGTTGTTCAGTTTGTTTTTAGAGTTGTTGCTTCTTGTTGTTGTCGTTGTTGTTGCTGTATATTTTGTGCGCTCGCTTAATTCCATTTCCAATTTCATATTTATCGGCTGGGCGCTAGACAAACGCGTCCATTCTGCGTTTGCTGTTCGACATTATAAATACGCCGGGTACGCGCGCCGGACTCTAGCATTATCTATTCGTACGATTCTGACTCTGACTCTGACTCTGACTCTAGATCCGAGGCCGCAGTTTTGTTCTCGTTTGATTTCGCGCGCCTCTTTAAGCTACAAAACAACAACAAAAACAAATTGAAAGACCCATAAAGACAGAAGCATTTCAAACGTCAGCTCGTGCAGTGTCAAAATAATAAGATACAAACAGACAAAAAACAAGAGAACATAAATATGAAATAAACGTATGAAAAAAGAACTACTGAATATTCAATAAAAAAACTGCTAGCTTGTGCTTAAATATTGTTTTTCTTCCTTTTTTTGTTTTTTGTTTTTGTTATTTGTAATCGGTTGTAATAATTTGTGCTGTGAACAATTGTAAAAAAAATTTGAGGAATCCAACGGAATGTTTAACCATTCAGTGCTCAAGGCTCTGGGCGTGCTACAAAATGGGCTTTCTATCAAAGGCTGCCTACATCGTCTGGGCCGTGTAAGTAACCAACCTAATGCCAAATGCCTACTTTTTTATTTGGTGGTTCCCGGTACCTCTCAGTCAGGTTCCGAGGTGCCCTCGGTGTCAACAAGCATACCATTTAAAAGCGCTTGATTCATGCCTAAACTTGTGGGAATTACTTGCATTTGTGAAATACAATCAATGCATTCTCAAAAGATTGCAGAAACAGTCTCAAATAAATCCTAAACATGCATATTTAATAATTGAAAGCTGATTTTATTTGTAGATTTTTTTTGTCAAAAAAATATTTTTTATTTTTTAAGATCTTTAACTTTAATTAACAGCCTGCCCTGCTATCTTATCGTTCGTAAATTAAAGAATATTTTATCGAGCATTTTTTAGTAGGCTTAGTAAGTTTCTGACCAAAATTAGTTAAAAGTTAAGGAAAACTTTGTTTCTATATTCTAGTAGCACTACTAAGTAGTACAGTTTATTTCTATTCATTTTCAAAATGTTTATAAAACTTGCAATTTCGTGTTCCCCAATTAAAGTTGAAGACTTTTCTCATGATAACCCGAGTCTGATAAAGCGATTAGATTTTAATTGACATTTATTTCATGATTTCTTCTCTATATTGATACCGAATTTAAATCGTTTGACGTTTCATTTTCTAAAAGAAATTTTTAATCAATTGTACAACTAGTATAAAAACAATATTAAAAAAGAATTTGTCAGAAAACTTTGGAAACTTGATAAAATCTTGTGTTTTTTTTTTACAGTTTTTGATGCTATATCCTATATATCAAACATCAATAATTTTGACAAAAGTGAACCGATTTTAATGACTGATAGCATAATGAGCATGGTTTATTCCTGTAGATTGCCTCGCTTAGAACGATTATTGCATTGTCTCTAAGAGACACTTTTAAAAAAGATTTTAAAATAGTCGCTTTAATGTTTAACATTTGTTGTTTAAACAATTTTTTTGAGACGGAAGTTTTGAAAGGGAAGCAGTAAAATGATATTTGCAAACCTTAAACAAATGCAAACATTATTATTTTTCTATATCTTTTACTGTAAAATCTTTTATATCAAATCTTTATAATTAAAAAGAATAATAGCAGTCTAAGCCCCCCATTGTTCTGGTCTAGGGTATCTCTGAGTCGCGTGCACCCAATTTGAGCAGACTTACATATGTGTTTTAAATGTTTTTCTTTTATGA
This sequence comes from Drosophila micromelanica, assembly GCA_004143825.1. Lineage (NCBI taxonomy): Eukaryota > Metazoa > Arthropoda > Insecta > Diptera > Drosophilidae > Drosophila > Drosophila micromelanica. The sequence goes on from SCDY01001480.1 coordinate 22,153, forward strand.
TCTTGGATCCGATTTTATTTTTATGTATTTGAAATATAAGCATCCTAAGAACCCAAAGATTGCTCACAAGCACTGTTCGACCGAGAAACTAACCCTACTAGACATCTATCGTATATAAAGCGGGGTCCGGACGCGCAGATCAACATCCTGTGTTCTCGCATTACACGCTTGCATTCCATTTGTTTACTATACACTCTGCTCGTACTATATTATTCAGATGAGTCAAATCCCATTCAATAGCCGCAAATTACGCCCGCAAAGCAATTTTATTTTGCCCCCGGACACACTGTGTCTTTCAGAATCGCGGAATGCAGAAGAAGCTCGACTTGCACAGTTGCTCGGCCTAAACGATAATGCAGTTCCCACGATTATGTTGCAACTTTGCCACCCAGAGGAGACGCGAACCTGGAGTATCTTTCAATTGTCGCAGGGTTTCTGGTTGAAGGAATGCTACGCAAACAAATCGCCAGCGTTATCGCAATCATCTATGTAAATCTAATGCTTTGTGAATAACAGAGCTCAGATCTGTCTCTGTTGTTTATTTTTCTTTTATACCCTCAACCCATTGAAAATGGGCAAAAAGGGTAGAATGCCTTTCTTCAGAAGGAGGAACCCTATAAAGTACAAGAACTAGAAAGCTGAAAGTTGACTCTTTATGTTCGTATATACCATGTTTATTTTAAATGATCGATTTGTCCCGTTTTCTTGTTATCGATTTTTGTTGGTTATTTGGTAGTGGGGCCAACTGCAAATGCGTGTGTGTGTGTGTGTGTGTGTGAGTGTGTGTATTTGAATGCAAATAACAAAAACGCCCAACTAAGTTCAGGGTATCTCTAAGTCGATCTAACCTGTTTTCTTATGTGTTTTAAGTGTTTTTTTATGATCTTGAATCCGATTACCCACACTAATTGCAGGCTCAAGGATCAGGCGACAGCTCAACTAGAGTAAATTTTACTCGTATTACACAGCAAGTGCTTTAACTAAAAACAAGATTATTTTAGTTGAAAGGGTTCGACTAACAAATACCCTGAATAGCTGCGTTATTTATATTAATTGGAGTTTTCAGTTTTGAGTAGTTATAAAATGAAATCAGTGTCAGTTGTGTAAACAAAAGCTCGCATAATAAAAGATACTACGATAAAACGATATTTATCGGTTTCGGGATAAGAGGATCGTTACATACACTATTAGATAACCGTTATTGCCATTTTCCTTGGGTACAGGGTATATTTGTCTAGAGAATAGCAACAATACGAAACACGTTGAGCGCTTATCGAGGCTCTCGTCGAATTGGGGTTGCCACATTGTAAATTGGTGACAATCGATCAACTGTTAAAGTTGCCTTTGGCCACATGTGTTGCCGGATTACCAACCCGCCCCGCGATTTGTGAATGCGTACTTGCGACATCGGTTTGTTATTAAATTCGTAATACCCCACAATGGTTTTATCGTATCTTGCTTATCAACGCTATCGGACCTCGCTCTCATTCTCATGCCCTCTCTGTCTTATCGTACCTCTTGCTCTAACTGCACCGAATTGCAACACCTACGCGCGTCAAGAACCCACAGAGCCCCAGAAATACCAGAAATCAGTCGAAGCGCTTTCGTTGAAACGTTTTTATTTTTATTTTTGTTCTGCTGTTCGGATCGTCGAGAATTGAATTTAGTTAAAGTTTATTCCATATTTGATTGTGATTTTGAAAATTTTCACTGTGCGCCAATAGAGAATCTATTAGCGTAGACGAGCAATCAAATGGGACTCTTTTCCAAGTTCAGCTATACCTACAACACTATGTGGGCCAAGTAAGTCGATTCATCTCATTCCTCCTCCTGCTGCGGCTGCGGCTGCTGCTGCAATTGCTGGTGCGGAAATGTTCAGCATTTGAGGTCTCATATTTTCATGTTGTGAAAACATATTTTGCATACTACAGGTACATATTTCCATACATTCCTATGGAATTTTGTTTTCTTATTATCATATTAAGCAAGTGGCCCTGAAGTTGATATAACAGCAGCTTGGGAATATATTTGGCTGAACATACTTATGTGTATGTGTGTGTGTGTGTGTGTGTGTGTGTGTGTCTGTGTACATGTTAGTTTTTCACACATTTTCCGCTCGTTGTTGTGAATTTAAAAAACTTTTGAAACAGCTTTTGAGCAATTTTTAACCTGATACCACTTCCAGTGGTATTTATTATCCTCAGTTCCTTAGCTTTCTAGTTCTTTAGTTTTCAATTAGTCAGTCATGGCCAGCAAATCGGTGTAGTTTATTATTAATATATAAAGTTATCATGTTATCATGGTCAAATTCAGATACTGATATCAATTATAAGATATTGTGTACCCGATTTGTATTGTAATCAATTAAAGCCTCATTTAACAGCTTTAATTATGATTTTTAAATCAGTGATATCAGCAAATAATAATCAATTTCTTATTCTGTTCACTGCTTATTCTGCCTGCTGATAAAGGTTGAATACGTGTTGTGTGCTCCCTTTGTGGCATACTCACATTTGCATTCTAAAAATCACATGGTGAGGTCGTATTTATGTGTTTATTATTCTAGCACATTTTTGTGTGTGCATCCGGCTAGTTGGCTTCTGATAACCATTATATGTATCTATCCAGTGTATGATATGTGCAGCTCTTGCCTCGTCAGTTGTATTATATGTACATATGTATGTATGTATATATATGTATTTATGTTCCCGTTTATTTAATTGAAATTGACCCCACCCCAAATTTGGTGACCCGTCATCAGTTTGCAATGCACTTCAAGCTGCCGCGGACCCGAACAGTAAAGATGACAGCACCACCATTAGCATTAGCAGCAGCAGCAGCAGCAGCAGCAGCAGCATTAGCAGCAGCAGCAACAAGCACACTGTGGGCGGCAAGCCCGCATTTGTTGAATTGAAAAGCGCGTGCGTGCGTTTTTCCAGGCGCGTTTTAAGTCGCGCGCATTTTGCGCCGTTTTTAATTTACGTTAATTGCAACTTCCCGTATTGTTTATTTTGTTCGCTAATAATTCGTTAACTTCACTCAATTTGAAAGTAATTTGGCACGGCTCAAATTATATTGCCGATCAGTTACCATTTCGAATTAACATTATAATTTCTGTTCTGTTCTCTCGTTTTCTGCTCTTTTTATTTTGGCTATTTCGTTTCGCCAAATTTATTAGACTATTGGGAAATTAGTCATTTCCGTGCCGCGCCAAAGAGGCGTTAATTGTACTCAAACTGTTGTCACTAGTGCATGGACACGCCCTCCCCCTCGATACCCTGCCCCCCCCCTTTAACCGCTGCCAGCTGCCGATCGCCATAATTTGTGTTATTAATTGGCCAATTTTCGAATTCAAGTTGAAGGTCAAAAAGTAAGCGCGAAATATATATACGTATATATACATACGTACACAAATAATTTTAAAAAAATATAAAAAACGCAACTCTAATTATGAATCGGCAATTAGAATACTCGTATTGCCAGACATTATTGGAGCTTATGATTTCCAGCCGAACATCGTCATCGAACCTATTGGGAAAAGTCTCGCCAAGTTCCCCCATCAAGGTCTGCGGTCTGCTTAAATTCTTCCGGCTGCGTTTTTTTTTGTTTTAAATTTTTTTTTTTTTCAGTTACCTTCCGTTTAAATGGAAAACCAAGGCCCACTTTGGGTCAGCTGCACTTTATTTGGTTGCCCCTCGTTTTAGTTCTCATGCATCTTAGACGCAAATGCCACTTTCAATTCACAAATCCTTTTTATGACTGAGCTTCTGCAAATAGTTGCAATTGTGTTGCGAACGTACCAATATAAATTACAAATTTTACATACATACATATGCATATAGTACACCGACTGGGGGGTTGGCAACTCGATGTGATACATGAAAAGATATAAGAACCCCAGGAAGTATTCTGATGATGACTTCCTCTAAAACCCAAGCCAACAAATTTTGGCCATGAACAATCCCACCTCCCGTAAATTACAAATATCTAGATTTTCCAAAATAACAATCATAACAAGGACTGTATTAGACTGTTTTAAGCTGAACCAAATTCTTTTTAATTTTTTGTTTTATCAATGTAATTGAAATAGATAAGAAACTGCAAATCAAATAAATTTATACAGCTGATAGTGCAAAATTGTATCAATTTTATTTAGTATATCCAGATGTTAAAATGCAAATTTCGATTGTTTATTTTATTTATTTATTACCATTTTTGTAATTATTTGATTTATGCACGTGGGCTAAGTTTGGCAGTCTGATTGCCCGGCTGTGCTTGTTAATAAGTCGCATTAATAAATTGTCAGCCAAGCTAGTGGGAAAACAGAGAGCTAATCAATTGCGGCCATTGAGCATTGGCCAATTTATAAGTTGTCTGACGTCAGCTCGGTTCGAGCCGGGTCAACAATTATAAATCAAGCTCCAACTTGTGACATCTCTAATCAATGCCATCGCTAATCTTCACCTCTCGCTCTCTCTCTCTCTCTCTCTCTCTCTCTCTCTCTCTCTGTGCTTTGCAGCTTGTTCGAGCAGGAGATTATGAGCTATGTTCCTATTGAAGAGCGCAGTCCGCAAGGCTCCCCGGTGCTCAGCTCACGGATGCCGCAAAGGGCGCCGCCGCCATTCCGTCGTGACTTTGAGGCCAAGCTGCGGAGCTTCTATCGCAAGCTGGAGTCTAAGGGCTATGGCCAAGGACCCCACAAGCTCAAGTAAGTCATCCAGCCAGGTGGGGCTTTGACGGCGGGAAGACAGCTCGCTCAAGTTGCGCTCTGTTGCCTTTGCAGGTTGCACATCCGGCGCAGCCATCTGCTGGAGGATGCATTCCGGCGAATCATGTCGGCCAACAAGAAGGACTTGCAGCGCGGCCGCCTCGCCGTGCTGTGGGACACCGAGGAGGGCCTGGACTATGGCGGTCCGTCGCGCGAGTTCTTCTTCCTGCTGTCGCGCGAACTCTTCAATCCGTACTACGGCCTCTTCGAGTACTCGGCCAACGACACGTACACGGTGCAGGTGTCGCCGTTGTCGGCGTTCGTCGACAACTGCCACGACTGGTTCCGCTTTAGCGGACGCGTGCTGGGCCTGGCCCTGGTGCACCAATACCTGCTGGACGCGTTCTTCACGCGACCCTTCTACAAGGCCCTGCTCCGGCTGCCAGTGGCGCTTAGCGACCTGGAGTCGCTGGACAACGAGTTCCATCAGTCGCTGCAGTGGATACGGGACAACGACATCGGCACCGGCGTCGATCTGGGGCTGACCTTCTGCGTCACCGAGGAGCTGCTGGGGCGCGTTGTCGAGCGCGAGCTGAAGCCGGGCGGCAAGAATCTCATTGTGAACGAGAAGAACAAGAAG
>SCDY01001481.1:0-28219 GCA_004143825.1 Drosophila micromelanica
TAATTGCGTTCATACGGACAGACGGACAGACGGACAGCAAGACGGACATTGCACAAAACCAATATACTCTTTCACTTCGTGAACGAGTATAAAAATTGCCTTTAAAAAATTTTAATATTTTTTGGCAATTGGCATAATTATACTCGTTCACGAAGTGTGCGATGTCCATTATGCTGACCGCCCGTCCAAATGATCGCAACTTTTTCGGCGCTTTTGCAATTTTTATATATACTTGTAGTTATCCTCTTCGGACAATGTGTTGAGATTTTGTGCCACGCCTACAACGAAGCTGGCAATTCGATAACATGTCGATATAAAAGGTCAGTATAACCCACAATTTTGAAGATAGAGCCACTAAACTTGGTTACCAACCACAGTTTTTATGCTAGAATTACCAAATTTAGAAGGTATATTGCTGGAGACACTCTTTAAATATCGGTACCAAACTTTTGATATGTAGAGCTCTCGGACCTATAGGTCTCATATTTCAAAAAATTTTAAAACGTTTTTTCGTCTTAGACCGACTACTGTAATACTAGGTAGATCAATCTATATTGACATCAATAAGTCACCTCGATCAGACAAATGGAATTGCTCAAAGAAATTTTTTAAATCTAAACGTGATTTCATTTTAACGGGGACCTTGAATTCAAATGTATTCAATTAAATTAAATTCTCTTTAAAATCGAATGCATTTCGTTTCTCTACCTTTAATATTGCTTTAATTTTCTGTGTTACACTTTAACTTTTTTCTTTAAAACCCTTTTAGCCATTTCGTCTTTTTCATCCATTCGATTGTTCCATCCTGCGCTCATGTGAAACTTAAAGTGGTTTTGACAGCACAGACATAATAAAGTAAAGTATTAGGCTACCTGACTCTGTCAGACTTCTACTGCCTCAGACTGTTTTCCTTAATGGCTTTCATAAAATGGCTCTTTAAATATTATTGGCGATATTACCATTAAAGGAACATAAGCAAGGTCAACACCTTTTCTTTTTCGTGTTGTACAAAAATAGCTCGACTCGCACAAAAACCAAACCTAAATCAATTTGCCGGCACAAATATTTGGCCCTTAACATGGTACCAAAAATGGTCTAATTATGCGTGGTCATATGCGGGTCAGTTGCCCAATTCAAATGTAAAGCCTTATGGGTCACAAAATGACCTCCTCCCAACCCCCAAAGCAACACGCCGACGAAAAAAAAGGTGCTCACGTGTGCAAGTGAGTGTATGTGAGAATGTGTATGTGAGAGGTTGTGCATAACGGTGTCAGTGACAGTTGAGATTTCGTTGTGTTTTTGCATCTTTTCTTCTTCAACTAATTCTGTCTTTATGTATATGTTAATTTTATAAGTCAAACGAACTAAGTCCGATGCTGATACAGTATTCAATTATTTTAATGTCTGTTGCCAATTTTAGAATTGTATTAACCAGAAGTTTTAGATAAATGTAAACGGTAAGAAGATACCCTGTAAAAGGGGTAAAATAATAAATAAAAAAAAATTAATAATATATTATAAAAAGTAAATAATCTATATCAGATGAGATAGTTTTCAACGCTGAAGTATTCATTGAAACATGAACAAACTTAAGTAATCGCAATTTATGGGGTATTTGGCATTCAGATTTTAAGAATGTTTCCCGCTTTATAATGGAAAATTTGTGTTCATGTCTCTTTCCGATTTAGTTTGTTTGCAAACAAATCAATCGATAGCATAATATTGAAATCAAAACAATAATCATTTTAAATTTTAAAAGCTAAGGAGCATAGCGAACACAATTGACTAAGGGCAGATAAGAGCACAGTTAATCCAAAGTGGGCAAAAAAGGGTTAACATAGTTGAAGAAACCCCAAATACAGCTGCGTCCAAGAGGAAGAGAGTAAACTACCCTCCAACTGCAGGAATTGTGTGGGCACATGGCCCGAGCTGTGCCGTGTTTAATTGAGTTTGAAATAGGTGCCAGTTTTTTTGGGGCCTTTTTCGGTCGGTATACGACGACGCATGAAATTGGCTTACTTTTAAGTGCTGGCCATGCGTGGGTGTGTTTGTAATCCCACTGAAACTAAGTGGGTTTGCCGGGATACAACGCACCTTTTCCGCTCAAGTTAATTAAGCTAACGCATTGGGGGCCTTTTGCGGATTGCGTTCGACACAAAATTGCTGACTTTCAAATGAATTTGAATTTAATTTTTATTCGCCACAGATGTGCGGCGATTTTCTGCATATGATTGCGAATATAGCCTGGACGGAATTTGAAAATTTTACCACAATAAAAATTGAAATTTTCTGGTATAATTTTTAATCGTCCTTCACACACTCAGTATTGTAATATGCCAATTTATGTGCGCTCGCCCCGCAATCCTTTCGGCAAATTCATTTATTTCAATTGTTGTTAAGCTTTGGCAGCCCCGACAAAAAGGGGTAACAAAAAAATACCGTAGTCTACTGTACGGCGTAATAAGCACTTTTTATGCAGCACGCATTGTGCGACCGGCGTTTTTATTGTTTCCGGCCGCATTCGAATCGTCAGGCGCCAGGGGTTAGATGATAGTGGGATAAAACAAAAAGTATATATATTAAATTATAAAATGCATACATTTTTTTGTTAATAAATTTTTTATTTAAAATAAATTTTAAGAGGGATAACAGAATTAACAGAAATTAAAATTAATGTCATGTATTATCATATTATATTAATCTGAAATTTTGAATTAAAGTTACAAACTCATAAATTATAAATACTGAAATTCAATATCTAAATTCTACAATTTCATTATATAAGAAAATAAGCCCGTTAATTTACGAAAAGTTTCCCTATAGTTTCTATCTTAGCCCACAGTACACATTGTTAGCCTGTTGCCACCGCCCTTCTCAAAGTCACTGTTAAAGTCAGGAGGTAGAATGAGGGGAAGGGAGCGGGAGGTCAATGGGCGTGTCGGGTATGCGTATTTGCCGACTTTTCAAATGGCGCAAACTTTTGTCTGCATTCGTTTCATTTTATAACCCCAAAACCGAATAAAACAAAACAAAAGTTTTTCAACTTTTTGCATTGTGCTCGTCTTTTTCTGCTCACATTTTTTGTTTTGGCATTTGAATTTGAATGGCAACGTTTCGAGGCCTGTCTCTTGACTTATTTTTATGAGTGTCTGCCGATGGGCGGCAAGTGGGCAACGCCCCCGAATCCCCCTCCACACACAGTCCCTAGTCAAGGAACTGGCGCCCAAATTACTTACAAAGTACTTATTTGCCTATTTGAAAAGCCATTCGTATAAATGGCAACAACAATAGAGAAGATGGCATTAGCTTAAAGCCGACAATGAAGAAGCGATAAGAGAGATAAGAGAAAGAGAGATTTAGGGGAAAGAGTTGCTCAAGAAATGTAATAAAATTAGTTCAAAAGTGCAGCTGTATAAACAACTACCTGATCAACATACCGCTGGAACGAGATGGCGAGACGAAGAGCAAAAGAGATGGCAGCTAGAAAAGGGAACAGCCGCAGCCCTTTTTCCTCACATAATCTGGGCAAGATTCGTTGAGGTCTCTGCCTCAGTTTCAGTCCCAGACTGCGCCACAAAATTGAGCCACTCGAAAATGCGGACACCGGAATTTGCATAAAATGTTGCAAGCTGCCCCACCCACATTGGGACAATCCGCCTCCTCACTGGGCATTTTTATTAAATTTTATTATTATGTTTTGCATAATTTTCAAAACACTTTTTGCCTCGTTTTCTTCTCTTATTTTTATTTTTTAGCTGACTTGGCACAAACGGGGCTAAAAACATAAACAACACAATTTATGTAAAAAGCATTTTTGGGTACAGTTTCTTAGGCTTGGCCAGGACTTTAATGGTTTTAACTGACTAATTTTGTATCATTTTTTAAATGGCTCAAATAATAATTATTAACAAGTTAGAACAGTTACCTATGTGGTGTACAAATTTAATACACATGAAATCATTTGGCAGATAAATTAGATATTCTTTTCTAAAATGTGATTGATTTTTGAGTTGCTAAAAGACATTTAAGGCTGGTGAGTTTAGTTAAAAAATTTTAAAAAACTAAATCGATTTTTACAGATTGTTGCTATGGAAATTATATTATATTATTATATATCATTATGATTCTGCGGCTAAGTTGGAAGCTTCGATCAGGTTATCTTAAAACACAAAAACTTACTATACTGACTTTGGTGTGAATGCTGAATATATATGTTAATTATATTAATATTATAATAATAAATATTATAAGATGTACCCTTTAATAATTACATATTTCTCAAAGACCATAATATTTCTTACAATGAAACAAAAGGTTTTTAACTTCAAAATTTATTTTTCTAAGAGCAGGTTTATCTTTAAATGTTTTAATTTTTTATTTCTTTTATCTTCTATTAAACTTTGGCTAAGCTATAGAAACCCGTACTATGATCAAGCTCTCTCTCTTTCTCTTATTTTTAATAAAAACGGAGCAACTTTCAAATGAATCTACCCTATTTCGTGCGACTAACAACTTAATGAGGATTACGTGAAATTTCATTATGTATATAATAAATAAGTAGCAAGTCAAATAAACCGAGCAGAGGGCGTTGGGGCGAGTTGGGGCTGACGAAGAGAGATGAAAGTGGCCAAATAGACAAACACGCAGCGCATTGAGGCAAATGCTAAACAGACACGCAGGCATATTAAAATTTAGACACGTACATATTTTATTGCATGTATTTCGACACTGTGTGGGTGTGACATACACACACAACACACACAAACACACACAGCTCGCACAGACTGCTCAACATCAAATTTTGCTGCAGCAGCCGACATTCAACTACAATAAGAACTACAACAACAAAAACAACAACACAAACCGAATCCCAACACAACTACAACAACAATTGCCAAGCTCTGGTTAATGTTGTTGCCATTTGGCTTCTGTTTGTTGTCTACGACTGTTGCTAAATTCAAATCCTTTTGTTCTACTGGCTTCGCCATCTGCTAATGGCAAATTGCTTTTGCGACACAGTGCCCGACAGCTGTACGCATACGGCTCTCCACTAGCTCAATAATAGTGTTTGCCTAAAGCGCTCGCAACACGACAAGCGATACATCACTTCAATTTTAATCGGATTGCGAACTCTTACCAGATAGCTGGCAATTTAATGAAAGGATATTAAATCAATTTAAAAGATACTGAAATTTGTAAATCATTTAAATATCAATTAAAAACAAAACAAATAAGAGTTCCTTAATCGCAACCAATTGGTTATACCATATACAAAGGCCAATTTGTCATAATATACTTGAACATAAATAAAACAAGTAAGAACGCTGCAGTCGGGCGTTAGCGATTATTTTATACTCGTTACTATAGTTATTTTGGAAAATTTCAATTATTTTGTAAAATGTGCGGTGACGGGGGTGGGTGAACGGGGAAGATTTGGGTTTTTTCAATTTACGGGGCAGGATTGGGCAGGGTTCTCCGAAATATATTATTTTTATAAATTTGGGCTTTTAGAAATTCAAAATTGTTCTATATTTGAACGGACATTGCACAAATCCAATATTCGTGAACGATTATAACTAGCTTCATTGTGAGCATAAATATGAGTATAAAAATGTGTTTTTACTCTAAATTAAAAACTAATAAAATAAATGTTCTTATATATTTTGTAATTATTGTATTTCATCAAATATTTCGTTACTTAGGGAGTAATGCTTTATTATATGAACCTAGCTTTAATATCTTAAAATAATATATAATATAACTAATTAAACGCGATGGAGAAAAACTACTATTGAAGACGCCATTTTTTATTTATTGTGGTCTAATTATCAATTTGGGTGTCTGGCGATGCAGACATACTCCTTCCAAATTATAATTAAATTAAAACTAGCAGCTAAACACGTGGCTTTTATCACACTATTAATTTGAAATAAAGTGAAAATAAAGGGTCGAAACTAAAGTTAATCTACGTTCTATGTTACGGAAGTCTGGCTGACCACCAGCTCCCACTTGTCCTTATCTGATTCTGAGCTGGAGTTGAGCTCAGGTTTGAGTGCTTTGCATCGATTGCACTTCTGACGATACCAAAAGTTAACATTAGAGCAGTAGCCACAAGTCCAGTCGGGCTTGCGTGGACGCCATGCGGCGCCTTGACCGGCGTTTGCCATGGCAATGGATTCACTCCTGCTGACCCTGCAGCGGTTGCAGCTCATCCGCCACACGAAATTGCTGTTCCTGCACAGCTCGCAGATCCAATTGTCGAAGGCGGGCTTCCACTTCTTCTGCCGCTGGCGCCGCTGATTATCAATGTCAGCCTCCTGGGAGTGTATAAAGCGTACGCTCTTGCCGGGACGTGTAGATAGGTAGGCTGGCACTACGCTGAGCACATGGCCCAGAAAGTTAGCCCCATCTAGATAATGGATGGCCGCTTGTGCCATATAGGGGCTTGTATATGTAATGGTTGCCTCACCCTTGGAGCGTCCAGTTAACTTATTCTTATACACAAATATCTTTGGCTTCATGGTCATCTCGTCCATTTTGATGCGTCCCATCTTGCCAAAGAATGCAATAATGTCGTTTTTAGTCACGTTCAGTCGCATCCCCAGCACAAATATCGTATCCAAACGAAGTGCGAATTTCTCCTCGCCTATTTGTATAGTTGGCGCTGAAGTAGGCGGACGAAACATCGCTGTCCAATCGATTTGCGGGGCACACCCCATTATTTTCATTAGATCAAAATCATATGTAGGTCTTCTTGTGCCGTTTGCCAGCAAGGTTTCTGACGGTGTTCTTGGTAGTGTTCCTGCACTTAAAATATCATTTGCGAGAGTCGAAGATCCAGTTGCTATTGTTTCTGCTGTTGCATTTCCAATTGCTGCGGCGGCTGCTTCTGTTGATGATGATGATGATGATGACACTGCAGCAGTAGCTGCATTAGCAGATGTTCCAGCTGGACCAGCGACAGCGTCGTCGTTGAATGTCCTGCAAAATTCATCGCCCAGTAGAAGAGAACCGCGCGCATCTCCGCCACCATCCTCAAGGCGATACATATCGAGGTCTCCAACCAAAGTATTGACCATGTCAATGTAATTTCGTTTATAGAGTGGTTGCTGCTCGTGAAGTGCGAAAAAATTTTGAGCGGAAAATAGATTTTCATATACTGAATCAACTGTCGCAAAGTCCATTGTTTATAAAAACTGTAAAAAAAAAAAGATTTTTTACTGCCAAACTAAAAACGAACCGTTCCCTATGAAATTAAAAATACTACTAAATGTTCTGTACCAAATATGTATAAAGCTGTATCCTAAACTACAACATTTTTCAAAGACTACTACGTTTTTCTTACCCAAGTGAACTTTAAGAAGACAAGTGTTTGAGTTTTGACTATTAACCAGAAATTCATTGAAAATTTAGCCAATATTATATGTAAAAAATGCAAGAGCAGCAGCGGAAAGCAGCGACTCGCCCCCCTCCACACCCTGCAACTGGAACACACTTGTGCACAATGCTGATGACTTTGCACTTTGGCTTGCTGAGTGAAAAATTGATTCATAATTTTTCACATTTTCACTTTAATCAGTAAACTTTGATTACGGCTTTAAGGCAACGATACTTAACGACCATTAAGTTAAGGGTCTTACTAAAAGAGAAAATGAAATAGAAAATGTATAAAAAAAAATAAATGAAGCCAAAAATAGCAAGAAATTATATAAACAATCATAATAAAATATGTTTTTTCCTTTGTAATCTATTTTTTTATTTGCGTGTAAATAAGAAACAATTATCTTTAATATTATTTGAAAAATAAACCAAATTTAATATTGTTATAATTTTATATATTATTGTTTTATATATAATCTATTATTTGCCTGTAAATAAACAATAATTAAAATTAATAATCATATTTGATGAAATCAATAAAAAGCTTACAGTATTTCTATATTAACTGCAATCCAATATAAATATCAGCATACATCGGGCAAAATTATCAGTTGACAAACCCTTACCTTAAATACTTAAATCAAACCCAATAACCTCAACTCAAATTCATTTTCCATGACCGATTCAAGTGTATTGCAAAGCGCACAGCGACTAATCCAGTTGCCGGGCAACGCTGAGCTGTCTTTCGAGCCAATTAGTTGGCAATTATTTTACTAATGAGCAACCACATTAACTGGCGCTGGGAAAGAAGAAGCAGATGAAGAGGACAAAGGTTACCAAAAATAGACGAACAATAATTCGAGGCCAGCAAACAAAAGTCAACGATGCGTCTGTGAGCAAAAGTCGCTGCAAAAGGAAAGTTCGCCAAGCTGAGCTGATGAAATATGCTGCGTATTTGGAGCATCGAGGACATTTTTATGTACATACATATATATTCTTAAATATATATATATATATGTCACTGATAAGCGGAAACCCCTTGGTCCTCGTTGGTTTGCACGCCATTTGCCAAGTGGCGTTACGCTTTTATGACGCCCCTTTACGAGCCACGCCCCGTACGACCTTATCGACATTAGCAGCGACAACAGGCGGCTTCATTAGGAGCCCGGACGCAGGACGCAGGACTGTCTGCCACACAGTTTGCACAATTAAATGAAACGCCGCTGCGGCGTCTCAATTTCTTTTTGTCGTCTGCGGCTTGAAGCTCATTAGGTCAACTCGGGCTGTTAGCTGTTGGCCGTTGACTGTGTTGCTTTTATTGCCAGCCGTTAAAGTATGTGTGTCCTGTCTCTAGTTTCCCTGCTGCCAGAGGAAGCAACGAGATTGCACAACTAAATCATATAAAAAGTCCTTATGACAGCGTCCCGCACTTGACGGCATGCAGCTGGCTACAGAAACTCAAAATCAGCTATCCAACATTCTGAACTGCAAAGCAGAAGAAAAGCAAGCATTTTGCTTTAATATTAAGTTAGTGAATTCTTAAGCTTATAAAATAATTTCCTATTTCGATATCTTTATTCACAAACCCAAAATTTCTGTTGTGTGCTGAGCTTATTTTTATTCAAGTCTTCTTTTAATTATAATAAAATGAAAAATTTTTAAATCAGTTATGGCTTATATTTATTTACTATAAGAATAGAAATAAAAAATTAAATTTAACTGAAATTTGAAGAATTTTATGTTGTCTATTAAACTTAACCTGCTACTCAAAAAAAATCAACACATCCTAAATTGTCTCTATGACGAAAGTTTGACGCTTTTCCATAATTGGAAAAAAATATAAAAGTGCAGCAAAGCGGAATTTTGGCTAGCACTCGAGTTTATATAGCCATTGCGTCACAGTTTGCAAGGACAATCTTTATGTCGTGGCAACTTTTCCTCCTTATACGCTTGACAGCAAGTCGCAGCAGCAGCATCAACTTCTGCTAATGAATTTGCAGCAACCAACGCACAAAACTTTGCCGCAGATTTCTCATACATAAACCGCATGTATATAGATATATATATATATATCTTTGAATAGGGTTGGACAACTTTCATACCTTTGTCCCAAATCAAATTAGCCAGCGAACAGACAGACAGACAGGCTTAGAGCGAAAGCATTGGCCATAAATCAATATTCATAATTTGTAATCCAAGTTTAATTGAGATAAATTACGTTACATCAAATAGCATAGGCTGCTTTGACTTGAATCTGGTTAAATGCATTGTGCCACGAGGATTTTGATTACGAATAATGGCTAATAAACATATATATTGGCCAACGAGACAAAGCAGCTAATCGAAATGCAATTGATCAGGGTGGCCTTTAAATTTGTGGAAAGGATAAGAAGAGAATGGGCAAGTTAATTTTAGAAATGTTGTAGAGATAATTACTTTCTAAAAGAGCGAAAAGAAAAGAAAAAAAAAGAAATATATCCATTTTATTTACTAATTTTAGAATTAGCCCAAAATTGTATCTTCATATTGAGGACATATCGGAGCAAAGATTTTTTTTAATTTTATAAATATTTACAAATATTTAGCTTAAATATACATAAAGTTCAGTTCTCCTTTGGTATAATTAATTAGAACTATTTTTTCTTAAATATAGTTAAATATAGTTTTTATTATTTTTTGCTACTTTCTTTAAAAAATATATAAAGATAATCACAGTATCACGTATCGCCCAAGCAGGGATTTTATTTTATGTCATAGTTAAAAGAAAAACTTGCGCCAACTTTTTTGTATATTTTACATGAATATTAAGCCGAACTTTATTGTATCTCAATGCCACTAAATATATATTCTCCATTAAAATTCTATACTCGGCCAATCTGTGCACAGCTGTATTGTCTAAAGCGATTTAAAATGGTTATCCCCACGTTGGAGACAAAAACAATGGCAATAATAGCTGACAGTAAATCCACTTAATCCAAGCAACTGAATATTTCAGCATAGCATAAAGGACATGCAAAGAATACAAAAAAAAAATGAAATAAAATAAAACAAAAGACTTGGTGCATCACCTGCAGAGCGAATCTAATCGCTTAATGAATTTATTTACCCCAGACTCCGTCCCGCCCCGACAATTGGCAACGTGGCAAACCACTTGAGTCCAGACCAAGTGCCAACAGCTCCAAGTTCTGCCAGCATGAAGAGCCCTGAGCTGGTGGCACAACATTTTACTCCTGCTGGCGACGACGACGAGTTTGTCATGTGATTTAATCAAAGTTTGCTGCAGCCAAATCTCGCCCGTAATCGTCGCCAGTTGGGGCAGAGGTGGGCGGCTGACTGTGCATTTTGTGTGGGTGTGGATGAACCGCAGGACCTCTGACCAACTTGTACACTTTGTGTTGTGAATTTGCTTAGCACTTTCTTGCGCACAGCCAGCTGTTGGAGCCGGAGTTGTCTCCGGCTGCGGCTGCTGGATATTTGCGTGTGGCTGCAGGTGTTTCCGTTGACTTTCTACCCGGTAACTGGACGAGAAGGGGGGAATTCGGTGGCTGGTGGGCAGGACAGTGTCACAGTTGACTGCCGCACTGTCCTTCTGATGCCGATTTAAGTGCCAGCCCGAAGAGAGAGCAAATGCAATAAACACCATTAGCTACAACGGCACCAAAAGTAGCAAGGAGAACTCTGGGGCAGTCAGGAGCTATGCCAGGACTTGTTTTCGTGTTTTACTTTGCAACGAAAGTTTTGCAGCAAAGTAACACAAGAATCGAGGCCACAAGGTAAACAAAGAAGCTCCACCTTGCAGCACCTTGCAGCAAGTGGATGATGTTGCAGCAACAAAAATGCAAACACAAAAACTTAAGTGAATTGAATGAAAAAGTTTTCGTTTTTTTTTGTTTTTTTTTGTTGCGAAAACTGCGTCTGCGGGTGCCATAAAATGAATGCGGTTCATAAGGCGAACCAAGCTCGAACCAAAAAGTAAAACTCTCCAGCCATGAAGTCAACTGCAACCTAAGGTCGAGTTTAAGTAGATTGCGTAATTTGCTTATCGTTCGCAGGCTGTTTGCCGTTTGAGTTGCGAAGTTCTACATTTTATATTTGCTTATACTAAGTTGATTAGATTGACGGGCAATCGACCAAGCGGTCAAGTGGTAGAAAAAGATGAGAATAATAACCAAAAGCAAATATATATTATAGTAAGTACTGTTTAATCATGATATATATTTCTCTCTTTAATAGAGTTTACTAAAAAAATATAATTTACTAAATAATATCTAAATATATATAATTAATATCTTATTTTATTTATTATATTTAAACTTTGATTGATTTGATTTAACTTACATAAAAACGTAATTTAATTTTACAAAAAAAAACTGATTACTATATAATTTTATACATTACATATTATATATATTTAAACAATTATATTTGTTAATTTTAAAAAATTTGGTTAAATTTGTACATTATTTGTAGCGACTTTTAAAAACTTTTTTATGCTCATTTTAATTTAATTAAAATATTTTCACTTTTTATAGTTTATTTGATGAATTATCAATTGAATGTCCGATGCTCTGCTTAATGCATTAAACAATATTGAATATATTATAATAAAACAACAAACCCAACAAAAAGCAGTAACAATTTAATTAACATGCATTACGTTCAGCCATTGTGGTGTGCATTCACACAACATTTAATATTTAAATGACAGCTTAAACCGAATCATTCACGGCAACAAAAGAGACTCGAAATTAAAAAAAAAAAAAAACAATCACCGTGCAGCCTGCAAATTAATTAAAACTTTTGCCACGCTAAGCCGATGATTGTGGCCGACACATATATATAAAATCCAAGATGGGATTTATAAATAAAAATGTGTTTTCTATTAAACAGTTAAATCCATTTATTCTTTGACAAACCCAATTTTTTTAGTTTTCGTTACATTTAATAATGATAGGAAATTCAGAAAATTCAGCTTTTGAAAATTGTAATCTCAAACTAAAATTCCAGTCAAAATCAGAGCTCTATGCGGCTTCTCTCGACCCGTTAGCCATAACTTTATTTCTTTTGCACTGACAACAGCTGTTCCACATGGTGGCTACCACTGACAGCTGTATATAGCTTATGTCCTAGCTTTCCCCTATGTATTCCTTTCGGCGCACATTTCAGCCCACTTATCGCTTTGTTTGGACCACAAAATAAATGATGCCAAATGCTGCAAAACAATAACAACGCGCCTTGCTTGCCAGCGCAAGTCTCTAGCATTTCTTTCACTGAAATCCACTCAACTTCACACACACACACACACACACACTCACACACACACACACACTCACACACACAATCACACACACTCACGCACACATACACATTGAATGCAACTCTTGCGGTTCATTGTACTTTACGAGCATTTTTAGCCCGCCTGAGCTCGCGACTTCCGCGTTGTTTTGCCGCCATTTTGTTAGGTTTTTGTCATCCGCCTTTTTGTCTGCGCGTGTGTTTGCGTGATTTACCCTTTATACCCTGTACATCGAAATATATATAAATATATCTAATACTTTTGATCCAAGCCGAGTCAAAATCAATAAAATTTTAAATTAATACCAAATTTTGTATTTCTGCTCTCACATAGTTTTCATTATCGACAAAAACCCCTTCTGCTCACTAAATCGATACATATCGATCCTTTTGTGTTTGGCTTAACAATGTATTCAAATGACACATTTAAATAATGACTGCTTGGAAATAGGGTAACTTCTAGACCATCATTTCCAACTAGAACACTCTTAGCAATTTTATTTTTTGGTTTTTTTGTTGCACGTGCATCGAACAATAGTTTGAACCCAGGGTTGCCTCAATTGTTTGGCCATAAATAATGGGCAATGTCATAGCGAATGTGGCGACAGTTGGCACTCACAATTGCCTCATATGTAACTGAGGCTGGCTTTAAAGCTACAGCCCAGCGAGCATTTGCATGCAAATATCACGTATACGCCATCGTCTGCGCACATATTCATTTGGAAAATGACACATCGGGGAGTTGTCCATTTTTGAACTGTGGTTCACATTACGCTGCATTAAGCGAAAAGGCTGACCGAAAGGCTGTTAGCCAACAACTTTCTAACCACATTTCGGACATGGCGCATAGTTCCACGCATAAAAGAATGTCCAGACTCTGTATTGATATGTGTGTGTGTGTGTGTGTGTGTGTCTGTGTTTTTGTGTGTGTTTGTGCTGCTGCTGGTGTCTGCTGACAGCTGTTCGTGTTTTCTGCCAATGGTGACCATCACATTAGCGCCATTTTCCACTCTGCGGTCATAATTCACTAAAATTAATTGTCGCATTCAAGTCTTGAACAAAAAACAAGTTAGGAACTTTAGGGTGCAATCGAGCACATCCGACTGAACAATACGCTGTCAACAGCTAAAAACTGACAGAATAGGAAGTGAAAAGAGAAGATAGTTAAAAGAAAATTGCTTTTGGAATTTATTGTTTAAAACTTTTATTTTAACAAAATATGTTAGGAAAAAAATTCTCAGCTAAAAAATTATTTTTATTTACTATGCAAAATTTAATTATTTATGGCTAATACAAAGTATCTTTTTACACATAATCGATATACTCGCACTTAATAAAAAGAGTACAAAAAGAACCCAATTTTGATACCCTTTTGCGCATAGATCTCGGGGGTACTGTTAGTCGCAATATCGATGACAAGGCCGGGGCAGTTGGAGAGTTTTTGGTTAGACGCTGCTGCAAATGTAATTTACGGCATGACTGCCGCTATTTCCACTTGAATCCTTACGAAAGTTTTCGATCAAAAAGTTTAATTTGATTTGGGCTTATCACAGTGCAAATCTTAACAAACTCAAACTGAAAACACACAAAAATAGTTAGTCAGTTGCCATTTGATGCGTTCAGGCATAAATGGGAGCCAACATGTCATCGGCGTTTCCACTGCGCTGAGCATTCTCGCAATATCTCAGCCTCGTCTGCCAAATGAGTTTGGCAAAGGTTGAGCGCTTAGGCTCCTTGCCAAGTTGCCTTTGTTATCCTAAAACTAACTTTAAGCTAGCACAAAATCTGAAACAATGAGGCCCAAAACAAAGTTGGCAATACGTTTATATAATTACTTAGCTACAGTTTATGCCAGCTTTCACAAAGCGCTTTCCTGTAATGAATTCTAATTACGCTGCAATTTTATAAAGATTTTTTGGTTGGATTTTAAGCAATTTAAACAATTAGAGAAAAAAAATTATAGCCTGTTTATATTGGTAACTCACTCAACCTAACTTTCTTCAACATTCATCCTGAGTACTAGTTTAGCAATTTAATTTCAGAGAATTATTAAATTTCGCCATTGTTCAACCAAATTGGTATTCTCTTTGTAGTCTGGCTCAGTCTTTATAAGTACTACTCTAAAAGAAAAAATTAAAGCTGATCTGCGCAATTACAAAACTTGCCAATACTTTAAGTACATTTTAAAATAAGGTCGAAATCGAAATTTCGAAAGAAGGCAAATATTACCCCTGACACATTCCTTTTAGCGCCTTTCGTTTTGTGCCTTACAAATACACACAATGTATACACACATATATTATATTATCGAATTTTGAGGGCAGCAGACGGTAGAATGTTGAACAGCGCATCGTTCGCACGTTCAATACAAATAAATCAGAGGAAAGCTCCTAAATTGTATCCCAATGTTGCGTATTTTAGACTCACCTTATGCTATTCTACTGTTTGGTATTTTATTCCACCTCTCCTTATGCTCAAGTACTTGATGCGGGTACTGAACAGAAATCGATGAGAGCATTAGGGGGGAGGTAAGGGGGGGGGGGGTCGGTCGGGCTGTCGGTTCAATTGGCTGCCACGTTGATTTCCCATCGATTCTGACTTTCACTTCATCCTCTGTGTGTCCTTGTGCTTAGATCCCCCATGTCAGTTATGCGTTTCTTCACTTGTTGACGGAGGGGATGAAGGCACCCAAAAGGGTTTGCGGTTTTCAGAAATGCGCTGACAGCGCATTTATTCCCTCAACATTCGCAATGAATGTGCTGTCATTGAAATGCACCAATTTCAATATACACACACTTGTTTGTATATTATAGTAAAACTCTCTGTCACACTTTCAGAACTTATTTCATTTGATGCAATCCAGGCACAGACCCAGACAGTTAGCGTAAATGCCTTAGATGCAATAAAGCGAACATGTCTTAACGTATTTGTTTGCTAAATTCCCAGTCGAAAACTTTATTTGTTTGAAAATTGAATATCTCTAGCAGAAACAAAGTCTTTAATCAATCAAGAGTGCGCGTTTTATATACAATATATACAAATATATTATAATATATAAATGTATACAAATATGCCCTTTTCTCACTTTCTTCAACTTCTTCATCAAATCTTATCATTGTAAAATATAAAAAAATAAGTAAAATAAGTCTTAGTAATTTAAACTCATTGATTTTTGCCCCTATTTCTCTCTATATTTTTCCCTCACGCCCGATTCTCCTTTTTCTTGTCCCACCTGAATTTTCGCCAACCTGCCTTTTTAACCGCAAACTAAATTTATTATCTACCCTACCATAGCTCGAACTAGTTAAGTGCTTAAACACTCAAAATGTTCTTTTTTTCATACTCGTTGACAAAGTGAAAAGAGTATATTGGTTTTGTGAAATACCCGTTTGACTGTGCCTCCGTTTGTCTCTCCCGCTATTGAAGCTAGAAAAATATTGCACATATGTATATATATGGTAAACGGATAACACCCAAAATCGCAAATCGATAAAGTCTACAGCTTTAATGCTGCTATGTAAATAGCTAGTGACCTCCCCAAAAGATTGTGTCGTTCATATTCCAGCCACGCCCACTAGAACGTCCCTCAGCCACCCCGCCCTCACAAATCGCGAAAGCCGTTATCTTCCACAGTTTAAAAGCTATAGTCACCATATTTTTCAAGTAGACTACTATTCACCTCCGATCAACATCAAAAAAGTTCAAATTTAAAAAAAACCGAAATGTTACAAAATAACAATAATAGTTAGGACTACAACGTTCTTACATGTTTATTACTATAATAGAAATTTCTTAAGTCCCAAATATTGTGATTGTTGATATACTCGAATGCTTTAAAAGAAATAGATGAAGTCAGTATCCACAGAAAGTGGATTAGGCGGTGATCAGATACTTTAATTTCATCATCTACACCTGACATGCCGTGCAGGATTTGGTAAAATCAACAACCAGCTTGACAAACTTATCGGGCTGGTCCTCGAATACGTTGTGCTCCGCATCTAAATACTCGACATGTAGTTTGGGAAAGTACTTTCCCATGATCTCAATATTCGCCGGCGTCACGAACTTATCCCGACTGGCTGCAATGAGTAACGTTTCACCCGGGTAGGGATCCAGCCCCTTCAATGACTGTTCATAGTTAACCATTGTCTCGTTCCAGCCATCGAGGATGGCCTGAGCATTCACATTCCAGGCGAAGCTGCCATCGTCGAGCTTCTTCAGATTGTGAATGATCATGTGTATAGCGTCAACTCGTTTAATCAGCTTACTGAACTGGGGTATTACAAACTTACGAGCCTCGGCGAGGGACAGTTCTTCGGGTATAGTCGCCGTCAAGCGCACCATAAGCTCAAACAGCTTCGATGTGTTGACTACTACGTTCGGCAACGGTCCCGGCGTGATGTCCACAATGATGGCTCGTTCCACCAGATCTGGTCTGTTCAGCGCCAGCGTCATCAACGCCCGCCCTCCAGCGTTGTGACCCAACGCTACAATACGCCCCAAATTGTGATCCTCGATAAACGCCTTCACATCGGCCGCCATCGCCATCGGCGTATGTTCGCTGTGATGTGGACTCGAGCCATGATTCCGTGCGTCCACGGCGATCAGCCTTCGTGATCCCAACTTGGCCAAATGCCTCGCCGTGCGACGCCAAATCAAACGGGACACGTTCAGGCCGTGCAACAAAAAAATGGGCGGCGACTTTAATTGGCTGTGTGGCTTCTGATAAATGCCATAGTCCATCTTAATGCTGCTGCTACAGCGTCTCTTACTCGTAAACAGCTTGAAATGATCAGTAATTTTAATGGAAAATCTTTGTCTGTGATAGCCTGGGGCAAAAAGCAAGGAGCCTAAGAGGGAAGCCCTCACAGTTACCCTGGCCATTGTGTGGCCTCAATTAATGTACGAAACCACCCGGAATTACGATCAATACGCTCTCTAACAATTTACATACTCAAAATGTATCTGGTTTGTGTTTATTTTTTTGTGGAATTCATTTTTTTTTACCATTTTTTACAAAGCATGCTGTATACAGGTGTCCTTTGTCAGCTTGTACATTTGTCTTTTGGATTATAACTATCGAGTATTGAATAATGCAGAAAACTCAGATTTAAAAACAAAAATAATATTAAAACTTTAAGCAAATAAAAGCAATTTTTATAATAAATAGTTCTCTTTTGCCAGTGAATACTGTACATGTGCCCAGTTTTTGGTTTTTGAGTACATCCTTTGTTATATTGAAAGATACAACAAAATATTCTATAGTTAATTATACTACTTAACAGTTTATATATTAATGTTGATTAATATATATCATAGAAATAGAAATAGAAATTACTCACAAATCATATCATTACCTTAGGAAAGATTTTTATTAATGAAAGTTATATATAAAATTAAATTAAATCTAAACCCTAAATAAATATTAAGCCATATTCTTATATTTATTTATCCCTCACTATTAACATAATTTTGTATCTAAAATTTATTTTTACATGCTTTAGTTCAATTGCTTGTATTTTTACATTTCGCTTCAATAAAATATTTGCAACAAGTGATAAGATAATCCTTTAAAGTAAATAGAAATGCAGAAATTCCCAAAATGACGTCATAAACTAAATGCATTTGTGTGGAAAATTAGGTAGTAGCAAATGACGCTGCAATAGAATGCACAAAATAAACAGCAATTTTACATATTTTTACATTTTCCTTTTATGATAAAGGATAACACACATATGTACATATATAAGTACATATATACCTTAAAAGGAGCATAAATTTTGCACTGTGCTCTGCTGCAGACACAAACAAATCGCCTTTGAAATATATTTTTCACTCTGAACTTTATATTTTTTGAAAATATCAGAGGATTATTGGGAACTTTTGCGTGCATCGCTGCAGAAAAGTGTCAAATGCATTTGAGAGATAATATAACAAAGATATATGTACATACCTATTCAAAGCATATTTTATATCCTTCAAATAAAGCAACTGTGAAGGACTAGATGCAAGTTGAGTTAGTTTAAATAGGAAAAGCAGACGAAACCCACTCGATAGTTTTATGTATCAAAGGAAAATCAAGGCAGACAAACAGTTGAGAAAATTGTCATTTGAGAGCAGTTCCTATCCAATTTCAAATTATTGACACAATGAAATGCCTTTCTTTAATGCCGTTGCTTTGTAAGTCAAGCCATAAAGAAAAATAAATAAAAAGAAAAAAACCCACTCAACTAAGTAAATAATCCAAAAATGACATTTAAAGATATTTAAATTAAACAACAAAATTAATTATTCACGTTTCTGTTATTTAAAAATTTTAGTTGGCTAGTTAAACTTTAAATTCTGCACCCGCAGAATTTAAGTACAGCCCAAATTCGCGGCTATCTAGTAAGACTTATATTGTTATGTTCTCTTATATTTATAAGAGACTGCTTGTGCCGGCAACTTTATCCGCACTGGCGCTTTGGCTTTCACTGTCTTTGAGAGAGCCCAACATAATTTGAAAAGATGTTGAGAGTGATTTTCAACAGATTTTTATAAACAAAAACAATGCATGCAACAGTTAGAAGGGCCCAAAATTAGGGGTATTCGTTATGTTAGGAAAGCAAGAGATGCTATCGACCACTAAATAAAAAGTACCCGTTTTATAAATAAATATTAAACTATATATATCACCATATTTAAAAATTTTTTATCTTAACTCAAAAACTCATTTACATATAATTCCCTATTCTAAATAAATATTCCATTTTGCAGATTAAAGACGCTTACTACCTTCATATAACCTGAAAAACTAAAACAAAAATAATACCTTAATAACTTGAAATGCCTAAATCAAATTAATTTATCAATTCTTTAGTTTTGTACACAAAAATATATATGTACAATTTTATATTATATATTTTTGCATGTAATTCAATAAAATAATAATCTTAAATCTGTAAGTATTTGGACACGAATAAAAACTTTTTGTCTCACTTTGTTTCAGTTTAAAGCCTTGACTTGTTGTGAAGAATGGCGCCATCTATGTTTCATAAGTTATTTCAGCTAATTTACCAACCAATAGCAGCAGAAGGAATTGAACAATAGAGGGTAAACAGGAAACACAGGGCTGCGAATAATACAATGAAATTAACTAGAAAACAAGGTCTTATACTCTAATATATTTTAATAATGATTTGATTTTAATTTAACAATTTTTATCATATATTTTTGAAAGAACAATAATAAATATTTATTTAAATGAGAGTTGACATGTTTATATAAAAACATAAATTCTAGAATAGTAAATGTGTTATATAAATATATATACATATATAGTAAAATATGCACGCACCTCAACCTAGATACTAAAGAATTGCTTCTACATTCCAACCAACCCCGTTTAAGGTGCAGCCAATCAGAACGCTTCAAACTGTTGCCAATCCAAAATGGCTGCGCTTACAGTTCGTAGCAGCTGCTGCACGCCGAAGGGGTGGCAAAAAATCCAATAAGCCAGACGGGACAAGTTGATTTCAAGTCAACCAGCGGCACAATCAGAATTTATTCCAATTCGGGCTTCCAAGCAGAACAGAACAAACCAGACCCAAGGTCTGCCGTCGGATCAGAATAGGACAATATACAATATATAATATACAGTGATAGTTATGCAGCATCCCAGCGAGCAGCCCACCTATATGCCGGAGGTGCCCTTTCAGCCACTGTGGGGCCAAGAGGCACCCCCACCGCCGCCCATAGTTCCCTACCAGGAGCTAATCGCCGGTTTTCCCTGTTCCGATTTGTGTAAGTTTTTCAGTTGGCCAACAAATTGTGTAGACAAAGTTAACTCAATTCTTTTACTCTACACAGCGCTCTGGCAGCGATCTCAAGTGGCGCCGCTTGTTAATCAACGTGCCAGCGCAAATGGACGCTCCCACGGCTCCTCCTCCTCGTCGTCGAAGAAGACCAGACGCCGCGTCGCCTCCATGGCGCAGAGGCGTGCCGCGAATATACGCGAACGCCGTCGCATGTTCAACCTGAACGAGGCGTTTGACAAGCTGCGCCGTAAGGTGCCCACCTTTGCCTACGAGAAGCGTCTCTCCCGCATCGAGACCCTGCGCCTGGCCATCACCTACATTGGCTTCATGGCGGAGCTGCTGAGCGGGACACCCTCCAACAGCCACAAATCCCGCTCGGAGATGTACGGCGGCTTGAACGGACATCATCATCCGGCCGCTGTCGCCCCGGGTCCTCCAATGCATCCACATCACCTGCATCCGGCGGCCTATCAGCGGGACTTTGCCTCGCCCTACAATCACAGTCTGACCTAGAGGCGCCCGAAGGCTGCAGCCTGGACGCATATTACAATATTGTTCCGTGTTTTGTTTGCCAATGTCTTTAATTAACCAAAAATTAGCTATATAAATGTGATAAACGTGTAAATTGTGGTGTTTGTGTGTTCTATAGGGAGTTGTAAGCCTTATAAAGGATACCAATTTATATAGGGAGCTTTTAATTCCATATAAATACAGTTTAAAGAGGAGAGTTTACAATGCTGTTTAATTTTTCACAAAAATGTAAGAATAATATTATCGATACTTACATGTCTAGTTAATTTAGAGAAGTTCAGCTTTTAAGAATAGGTTTTCATTTTATTGCAAAATAAAACCTCCAAAATTTATGCCCTTAGACATTAACTTTTGGTAAATGTCATAAATTTGTCTGAATATTAAAATTTACCAATATTTCGCAGTGCAATATTTTCCATTTCCAAATAAAGTTAAAAAGCGTATGAAAAACAAAGCAAAATTTTAACGTAATTTTAAAATTTTAAATTGTGCTTAAAAATTTTTTTATTTTGTGAATGAATTTCTTTTTTATCAGCAGACAAAAAATAAACAGTTTTAAAGTATAATTAATATTTAAATAATTATAAAAATAATAATATCGATAATTATAATATTAATATTGAATTTCATACTTATAAGATTATGCAGCTAAAATTATATTTTTATCGGCTCTCACAAGCTCTAGCAGCAAATAAAACTTATAAACTTAAATGTTTCTCTTGAAAGCTGCTTTGATTTGATAAGAGCATAACAAGTATTTTTGCCTATGCACAATGTTATTTGCAATATCTCCAACAATCTATAAGCATTTTAGTATCTGGTATCAGTAGATAAACAAGCCCCTATCAGGTAATGCGTAATCGAAGATCTCATAAAATTACGATTGTTGAATTAGCAATGGAAAAATGAAAGGTAGCCAGTATTTAATTGAAAGTAGATCGAATATGTTCAAGCCAGCATTTCTGACGCAAAGCTCGACTGTGGCGAGCGAACCGCCTGCCTGGCTGGACTTGAAGGAATTGCAGGACCTTCTAGTACAGGAATTTCCAACGTTTCAACAAATCGAGAGCATTCGATGCAGAACGGAGCAGAATTCGCTGCGACTGCAGATTCAAGCAAATTTGCCGGGTGAGCATTTGCCTAGCAGACTTATCGATCAGCGATAGCGATAACAGTAACACGATTAATTAGGCACTGTCAACTACCTGGTAAAGTCAGAGGACCTGAGCTGTGTAGGGAATTCAAAGTTTCCCCGATCGCAGAACTTTCAGCTGGAGCAGCATATGTACAATTCGGTGCTGCCCGCGCTCGAGGAGCTCTTTCAGGATGTGGGACAGAAAATAGCATTCGCTCCCAGCAGCTATACAATCAAGCGGTCCAACTGTCTGTACCTAGAGGATCTACAAGCCAAGGGCTTTCGGCTGGCCAATCAGCCAAGGGGTCTGGACCCGGGTGCCATGCAGGTGGCGCTATCAAAATTGGCCGCTTATCATGCGGCTTCAGCGCGTTATTTGCAACTGAAACCAGATGTGTTAAAGGAAATATCGAAACTAAATTCAAATAGGAAACCTGCCCACGATAAAGAAGACCTTAAAAACTGGCTACAACGAAAATTCCATGAAAGTTTGCGCGCTAACGATTTGAGGGAATTTGAGGACAAGGTGGTATGTATATAGAGTATTTACTGTATTTTTTCAATTTAAATTACAGCACATTGTTGCCACACATAGAAATACTTTCAAAAATATTTGGCTAGTTATGTGGAGACGTCTGATCCCAAGAAATCCTTTAATGTCATCCTGAATGGCGCCTGTTGGTCCAGCAATTTACTTGGCCAATTTGATGCATTTGGCCAGTTAAAGGATGTGGTATTCTATGATTTTGGTGGTGCAGCCTATGGACCGGCTATACACGATCTGCTGGAACTGCTTCTGACAGCACCGGCTGCAAAAACTGAACAATTTGACGCCTATTTGAGGTATTATCGGAATGAACTAACGGCAAATTTGCGTCTGCTTCAATTTAAGGGAAAACTGCCCAGCTTGACTGATTTTCAGTTGGATTTACTTAACTATGGACACTGGGGTGAGCTATAAAAAATATGCCATAAATCGGCTTAAACATAGAATTCATTCTGATATTTTCGATATATGTTTTCCGTGCAGCCTTTGAGATCATTACAGAAATCTTGCCCATCGTGCTAGCTGATTTTGATTGTGAGGATATTGAGGAAATTTTTAAGCTAAGCAAATACTCTGCGGAAATTAGAAAGCTACTGCCCTGGCTGGAGAATCGTGGTTACTTTGAAGCTGAATGATAACTCACCAATTAAGATGTATTTAAAATAAAAATTATTAAAAATTTGTTTTTCGTTTTAAATAATCCCAAAAGCCACCAACAACCACCTGATAATCTTGTAAAATATTGTCGGTGGCTCAACCACACTTGTTACTGCCTCTTACAACATTATTAGAAGTTGATTTGTGTGCGAATTGTTGCAGCTGCCGTTGCACATGTTGATGCCACAATGAAGTCACATTAGATGGAAAATACGCAAACCAGAAAAGAGCCCAAAAACGATTATACAAAATTTGACAACGGTAAACAAAGCGTAAAATGATTGTTAATAAATTAATGTGATAGGGCTGCAATACAATGACAATTGTTGTTACAACCCTCGGTGAGGTAAACAAGTGCAACACTTGAGGGGGGTGCGATTGCGCAGAGTATTGAATACCCCGTCGCAAAATGAGCAGGGTATAATGAAACTGTAGATAGTTAAGTAATAAAATAAAATTAATTGCAGGGAAACTAAAAAAAAATATGAAAATTAAAAAAAAAACGATTTTTTAAATTATTTATTTTTTGTGTTATTTTTAGTATATATATAATAATATAATTTTCAATATTTACTTTATATGCATATGGAATTAAAAAAACACTGCACGAAATAGTTATTTTGTCTAGTTTGCCATGGCTCTTTACAGGGTATTTTTTAGTCAAGCACAGCTTTACAATTGTTTGTCTGCACAGCCTAAATACCGTGGAATTTTTGCGTTCAACGCCCATTTCGAGCAGATTAGCGCCCCCTTTTTCATATTTTTCCTTGCCACATAGCGCAACGAGCAAATTAATTTTGAGCGCATAAATATAGAAAGGAGGGGCACAAAAATCAGTTTTCCTAACTAGATCTACCTGAGGGTTGCAACTGTAACATGTTGCGACCCTTTTGCCATGTGGTTACTGCTCTTGTTTTCGGTAATACCGAGGCTGGCAATATGTTTTGATGAATTCGTGACACTTCATGCCGCATTAGGTGGCTCAACTACGACCCCGGCCGCCCTTAAGGGTTGGCTCATCTTGATTGACTTTTGCCCATGAAGTGCGCTCACGTGTCTGCGATTAGCGACTTATGTCAGAGCTATATCTATCTGTAGTGCTTTTTGTGTAACTTTCTTAAGTCCCACTTGACCACCTGCTGTGTGGGAACCATTTCAAACACGAATGTTTTTTATTTTTTTATTTTATTTTTATCTGTTTCACAGAATAGAATTCTGAATTTTGTCAGTTTGTCCAAGCCACGTGCCGCTCATTAAATGCTACCCACAGTTAATCGGCATGCGAAATTAACTTGTTTATGAACAAATTCTGATTCTGAGATTTGCGCAATCCTAATGCACTATCCGCACATCTCCCTCCCTGATACTCGGGTCCATTGTGTGCATGTCAAATCTCTGTGACAAATTAATTGCATTTTGCTACAATTTTTGGCATATTTCTCGCAAAATTGTCGACACTTTCTGAGCCCATTAGAACGGAATCCAATATATATTTGCGGCATGATAGATGATGCAGCCGAACCAAACAGATGGTTGAAAATTATGCGACGAATATTAAAGATATTAGAAGATTGTGATATATGATCAGTAGGGTATTATTTTGGAAAAATTTATTAATATACTGCTTTTATTTGGAAGTTAGTGTAATGGGTAAAAACAAACCCTATACAGATATAGGTTGTATACTTGTTTATTTTCGAGTACACAATAAATAAGGAAGATTCTCAAATATACATATATTTAGTATATTTAGTTTAATGAAATAAATGTTATTTACATCAGAATAGCTTACACTAATATGATACTTATTTAAAATCTTATAAAATTTAAAAATAAATTAAGATATGTATAATGAAGTATAAAATATAAAAAACGATTTTTTAAAGTTCACAAAAAGTTTCCTCAGTACAGAACAATAAAAAATCGAATAGGCTCAAAAACTTGAATCATTTGACAATGTGGAATTTCAACAAAGCTCAATGTGTAAAAGCTCTTTTTTTAATCTATTTGCTAGCAGAAACAAATTAAGAGTAACAGCGAAAAACTGCTCGCAGTATGAAATCAACTCTTACGTGGGAACATCATGGAACGGCCAAGTGAAGCAGAGCTGCCAGAGTTGCCAAGCTGGTTGAAGCAGCAAGTGTTCGAAGAGTTTCTTCAGCGTGATTTCGAAGAGTACAAAAGCATCAAAAATTTTGAGGTGGAACCGGCGGGAGGTAAAGGCGAAAACTTTACGACTTTGGTGTTGCGCGTCAAAATAGTTGTGGAACTTAATGGTAAATGCAAATCCTAAGGTTTAAAAAAATATATCTATATACAAATCATTTTTGCAGATGGCAGTGAAGCAGCCACCTCGTATATTATTAAATTGCTGCCGACAACGCTCAGCACACGCAATATGATAGCCAGCTGGAAGATCTTCGATAAGGAAAAGCTCACCTATGGCAGCTTTGTGCCCGAGTTTGAGCAAATGTTTGGGAACAGCAATATGCAGTTAACGTTCGGTGCCAAATACTATGAGCCAACAAACGCACCCAGCCAGGAGCTGATTATCTTGGAGGATTTGGGCAATCGGGGCTTCAAGAATGCCAATCGGCAAGCGGGTTTCGATTTGGCGCATACCGAAGCAGTTTTGGATAAGCTGGCCCAATTTCATGCGGCCTCAGCCGTGCGCTTTGAACGTAAAGGCGCCTATCCGGAACTCTATGATCGTAGTCTGTGCAGTGACGAAGACAAATTTCAAGAGTTTCGCGACGGACAAGCCAGGTCTCTCATCAGGGCATTGCCGCTATATATTGCTGCCTATTTGGAGAACGAATTGGTAAATAATCCTCTCAATAATTAAAAAATTTTAAAACTGCAGTTAGTTAAAAAAAAATATTGAGACATTGTACCAATGCTTTTACTTATTTTGAATGGAAAATCCTTCGATCAATTTATTAAATTTTTCTTTACTTAATATCGTTTTAGAAAACCTACACCTCAACCGCCCCGGATATGTTCCAGGCCCAAGCAGCCAAGTTCGAGGGCGAATTCCGTTGCCTTAATCACGGTGACTTTTATTGCAATAATATCATGTTTCAATACAATGAGCGTGGAGAGATTAGCGAAACCTACTTTATCGATCTGCAAATGAGCCGTTATTGTTCGCCCGCACAAGATTTGATCTACTTACTGCTTTCCTCGGTTGCTCTCGAGTTAAAACTCTCGAAATTTGATTACTTCATATATTACTATCACAACAGGCTAGTTGAGTATCTGCAACTGTTGGAATTTAAACAGAAATTGCCCGCACTAAAAGAAATCCATATTGCGATTTTAAATCATGGTGATTGGGGTAGGTTTCAATTTTCAGTCTATTACCTATTAAATAATTTAAATTTTATTAGTTCCTATTTTATTATCATTATTATGTTTTCTTACATTTACTTATTTTTAGTTTATCCCATCATATCACTTTTACTACCGCTTCTGCTCATTGATCCCAGCGAGGAAACTAATATGGATACGTTAATGGATCAGGAAAGTGAGGGTGATTATTTAAGAAATACTATGTTTGGGCATCAACGTGTTATACAGCAATATAAATTGCTGCTACCCTGGGCTTACAATCGCGGCTTATTTGTACAGAATTTTTAAACTTTAGTTTAAACAAAATGTGATATTTTTATTACTAATTCCATTAAAAAAAAAAAAAACATACAAATAAAATAAATAGATTTGTGAATAAAAGTTTTATTTATACTATAAGCAGAGATAAATAAAATTTATCAAACGATTTTTTATAAATTCAAAATATAATTATATTTTTTAATTGTGTTTGAATCTTATTGTATATCAATTAAATTTCATACATAGTATATACTAATATATACCAACAAAATTAAACAGGTTCTTATCAACTGTTGTTGTCAACTACCTGTTTTTCAATATCAGTTAGTCAACTGTCAAAATTGGCAATTTTCAAATTAGTCCATTCAGTTGAGGATCAACTTCCGATAAAGTGGAACAAAAACAAGAACAAGAAGTGGCGATAAATTATTACGTATTATTTTAGTGATATCAGTCAGAATTACCGGTTATATAACGGCATTGGACTAACAAATATCGATATTATGTGAAATTGCATTAAGAAATTTTAATACAAATACAATACAATAATAATGTTATAAAATATGCCACTAAGAAAACCCAAATAAAAAGTTTGGCAATGTTTTTATTTTGAAGTTCAAAGTTTATTAAGATTTAGCTTTATTGATAAGCTTGTCCGATAATGATAATAGAAGCACCGACAATTATTTTTATCAGCTATTTCATTATGAAAGGTTAACCCCATGCAACATAATTTATTTTGGTATAATTAAACAATTCTCATTAGCCGGTAATAAGTTTGAGAGAATTTTTGTGTAAAATGAATTACCTCCCTAGTTTATTTAGAGCCGTAAAGCTGAGCCAAAAACTGAAGAGGCTTAGAACAAAACTTCTTTAAAAAGTGTTGGGAATGAAAGGGATTTGAAGACAACAAATATGCGCCAAACAGTACCCATTGAAAATGGGTAAAACAAAACCCTTTCCGTTTTCTTATTATCGAAAACTATTGCTTTTCTGACTTGCTTTTTTGAGCATAACTAAAAAACCAACCATGAACAAAAATACCATCCTCATCAAAATCGGTTGAATTTTGCCAAACTCTAGACACCGAATCATGAACAAAAAGTCCATCCTCATCAAAATCGGTTGAGTTTTTCTAACATTTTTTACATGAATTTGGACCAACAATTTATTTTTAAACTGAAATGTAGAATTCATTTAGACACCGAACCATGAACAAAAAGACCATCCTCATCAAAATCGGTTGAGTTTTGGCAAAGTTACGAC
>SCDY01001482.1:0-28188 GCA_004143825.1 Drosophila micromelanica
AAAAAATAGACAAAAAAGAAAGAAAAGAAGAGAGGGGGGGGGGGGGGGGGGGGGGGGGGGGGTACATAATTTTGTCCAAAAGTGGTAAAAAATTATTTTCCATAATACATATTCTTTAAATGCAGAATCAATCTAGACGACATGAAAATCGGTTTGGTTTCGGCAGAGTTGTGGATGAAGTTAACCGGAATGTTTTTGTCAATTTAATCTGTCAATTAACAATTTATCAAGAGTATATATTCTAATTTAAAAACTCCATTGGTGAATGAATATAAGAATTTCCCAAGAATAATATTTCTAATTTTTAGAGAATTACAAAAATGTAAATTTCTGTGCAATCGTGCATGCTGCAGCATATTGCACTATCAAAATTAATAAATTAATATAACAATTTCAGTAAGAACAGCGACAACAACAACAACAACGTTTAAAATCGTATTTCATTTGCGCAATTCACTTAAAAATATTTATTCTTAAATACGTATATATATATTTCTGATTATTTTTGTTACTTCCGTTAAGCATTTCCTGTCTAGTATTTGATTTCGTGGTCTTTAAAACTAAACCGCATTAAAAACACAAATACCAATAAAATTTGTTTACATATATAAGAGCCAAAATTTTTGATGGCATCAAATATCCGGCATCAAATGGCGCTGCTAAACATTCATTCATGAAATGAGTTTAAAACAAATATGTTTAAACAAAAACGTGCAAAACGTATGTATATAAAAATATAGACATATATATCTATAATGATATGAAATGAAATGATTTGCGAATTGCAATGTGAGTTGCCATATCCGTTCAGGTACATATGCTTGGAATATCTGTATATATTTATATACATACGTACGAACATGCGTATATGTATTTGGCTGGTATATATAGAGCGCAGGGTATTTTTAGTTGGTGTTCAATCTTTTCGTGATTGGGGGGCAGACGATCGCTTGGATGGGGCAGTGCGTGTTGTTGGCTACGCGCCCGCCGCATGGCTGCTTGTGGCATGAATCATTCGATGTGGCCGGGATTGTAGTTGTTATTTGTTATTGCTGCTGCTTTTGCTGCTTCTGCTGTTGCTGATGTTGTTGTCACTGATGTTGTTGCAACTATTTGCACCGCATTTATAAAAATACATTTTATGTTTACGCCGTTCTCGACGTGCTCGACGTTGTCTGCCGCGCTGGCTGCGAGGACGCCAGAAGGAGACGGAAACGCAGGTGGCGACTGGGGACTGTAGCTTGGGCAGACGACGACGCCGGCAACACCGACAACGCCGACGCCGCCGCCGCCGCCTCATGCACTCATAATTTTCCAAAAATACGTTTTGTCCGACAATTTGCCATATTTCACTAAATTCAGTTTTAAAAAGAAATCAAAAATGCGAACCACAAAAAGTTTTTACTTTTTTAAAATGTTTCTGTGTAAATTAATTGAAGACAACTGAAGAATGGCTTTATTTATCTTAATTGTTGTTTTGACAACACGATAATATAGATATAGATATGTAACCATTAAATATAGAAGCAATAGGCCAACAAATTGTGTGGCCAGGTATTTAATCTTCCATACTCTATAGGTAACTATTTGAAATCAAGTTCTGATGTGTTTTAATGTACACAAAAATGCATTACATAATATGATATCGTTATAGGGATATATAGGATTTAAAGGTGATACCTGACAAAGACAGGTTATTAAAGATTCTTAGACTTTATAAATTGCAAAGTTTAGCATACTATATAATTACTAAAATCCCCTTTCAGTTATGCTTTAGCCAAAATTTTAAATTTTTCATCTTGTTTTATCGCTTACCGGAATCTTTGAAGTGCGCAGAAATTCGATCAGTGCTTCCAATGAGCCCAAAGTTGAGGCTTGCACGTAGACGCCAGTTTGGGCCAACTTGATGTGGCTGAGGGCGCTCTTCAGTTCGCGGGCAACTTCCTCTCTGCAAATGGCAACAAATTGAGTATATAATAAATCCGATGGAAATCATAGCACAACTTGGCTTCACCCACTTGCATATTTCGACTTCATCGGGTTTGTGCGCAATGAGCAGATTGATGCCGGCAATGGCCTTCTCCAGATCCTTGGCAGCGATCTTCACACCCTGAGCTGCCTTCACTTCCTTGTACTCCACGTAGGCGTTCTTCACGCGCAACTCCTTCATCGGCTGCGGCATCAGGAGCGAGCGAATCTGCGTGGTGATGGGCCCATCTGTGCCAGCCAAAATCATGGTTTGGCCCTCGCGCAGTTTGCCATTTATTAGAATGGCATCGATGGTGGTACCCAGGCCGGGTGTGGCCTTCACTTCCAGCACGGTGGCCTGCAGCTCGTCCGAGTACATGAGTCGCTTGGTCAGCATATTTTGGCAAAAGTCCGTAATCATGAACAACAGATTGCCCATGCCCTCGCCCGTGATGGCACTGGTTGGCACTAGAGAGATGTAAGTCTTTGGATCTGTGTTCTCATAGAAGAGCGCAGCGTTGAGACCCTGTTCGGCAAACTGGAGTATCACATCTTTGGTGCGCTGCTGGAACTCCAGTTGTGTGTTTGTCTGCTGCTCCTTGATCACATCACGAACATCGCGACGCGGCAGCACCTGCCAGTCATAGAGACGATCGATCTTGTTAAGGGCCACAATGAACGGACACTTCTTCTTCTTCAACAGCTGTATGGACTCAATTGTCTGCGGCTCCAGGCCGTGCATAATGTCCACAACCAGAATGGCAATATCACAGAGGGAGGAGCCGCGATTGCGCAGATTACTAAACGATTCGTGGCCAGGCGTATCAATGATGAGCAGACCGGGCAGACGATGCTCAAAGTTGGCAGCATTCTTCACATATATCGTTTGCTCCTTGATGGCATCGATGGGCACATTGGTGGCGCCAATTTGTTGCGTTATGCCACCCGCCTCCGAGTCCTGGACATGAGTGCGACGCAGTTTATCCAGAATCTTTGTTTTTCCCGTGTCCACATGGCCAAGCACACAAACTACGCCGGCACGCAGCTCATCCGTGGTGCGTTTCTTTTCCGCCTCCGATTGGCGCTTGATGATGCGCGCCTCGGCACGCAGTCGACGCGATTCGGGATCGTTGGCCAATGTGGCGTCCTCCTTTTCGGAATCTTCACTCTCCTCCTCGGACGAGTCCGAGTCATCATCGGTATCGCCTTCCTCGTCATCGCTTTCTTGCTCATCGCGGGGCTCAGGTTTGCCATTGTTGGTGGTTGTAGTTGCTTGTGAGGATTCCTCTTCTGGTTCAGCTTCGCTATCGGTGGCATCCCAACTCTCCTTGACCACATCCTCCTTGGGCGTTTGCTCAGCGGCTGCAGCAGCTGCTGCCGCCTCGGCGGCTTTCTGGGCTTCGTCCTTGGCCTCCTCCTCGGCGGCTTCCTTGGGACCCTTTTTCTTGTTGGGTCGTATACGCGTGCCTGCAAAAGATTTATTATAAGTACGCACTATTTACAGACAGCTACGATTGATAGCTCACCTGGCCTGGTCGCACGTCTGTCGTTGGGATCGGGTATTTCCAGGCCCTGCGCCTTGAGCGAATCCAGCAGCGCCTGGGCCCTAGCGCGGTCTTCCTTTTGCTTCTTGGTGAGGAGTTTGCCCTCGGCCTTGAGGCGCGCTTTGCGTTCTGCCTCCTTTTGCTTCTTCTTCTCTTTGCGCTCGGCTTCAAGACGAACCGCTTCCAGGCGCGCCTCCTCGCGTTCATCCTCCAGACGTATGCGCTCCTCTTCCAGCTTTTGCTGACGCTCCTCTTCCTCCTTGCGCTTTTTGAGCTGCTCCTGCATGGCTGCCACCATCGCGGCGGACATGCCCTTCTTCTTGTTGTCCTTTTTCTCTTTCTCTTCGTCGGCCTCAGATTTCTTATCCTTCTTGACCTTTTTCTTATTCTTGCTCGCCTTGCCACCCTCATCCGCGTCTTCCGCATCAGCCTCTGGCCGTGCTTCACTCTCCGGCGCAGCTGCAGACTCTGGCTCCGGTTCTGGCTCTGGTGCAGGAGCTGGCGCCGCCGCGGGCTTTTGTTTTGGCTCAAGCGCTGCCAGCTGCTTGGCTAGCGCAGCTTCCCGTTTCTGTCGCTCCTTCTTCTCCTTTTTCTTTTGGGCTGCGGTTTTCATGGTGCTGCCGCCATCCGCATCCTCATCAACATCTTCGGCGCCAGCTTCTTCGACAGTTGCTGATGCCTGCTGTTGTGGTTGCTTCTTGCCCTTCTTTGGCTTCTCGGCCACGGGCTGGGGTTCATTTGGGGTTGCTGGTGGCGCCTCGCCAGCATATTCGGCCTGCAGTTCTGCCAGCATCTTGTCCAAATCTTCATCGTCTTCGTCCTTTCCCTTGCGCTTCGA
Organism: Drosophila micromelanica; assembly: GCA_004143825.1. Lineage (NCBI taxonomy): Eukaryota > Metazoa > Arthropoda > Insecta > Diptera > Drosophilidae > Drosophila > Drosophila micromelanica. The sequence continues at coordinate 4,351 of SCDY01001482.1, forward strand.
CTTTTTGCCCTTCTTTTCGTTCTTCTTCTGCGGCTTTACAGCAACCGGCTCCTCGTCGGAAGACACGTGTGCCTCGATTACCTCATCCTCATCGTCGTCATCATCGTCCACCAGCAGATTGAAAGCCGACTTCTTGGCTGGCTTCTGACTTGGCTCCTCATCGGAGCCATCATTGTCCGCGTTCTTCGCCTTGCCTTTACCCTTGACACTCAATTTTTTGACTGCCTTCGTTATGATCTCCTCGTCGCTGCCTTCATCCGAAGCATTGGCATTCTTGCTCTTGCTCTTCTTCTTGGCCTGCTTCTGCTGGTTCTTCTTGTTGTTGTTGGTGCCCACTTGATCGTGGTCCGAGTCTATGACATTGTTGCTTTCCCTACATTTTAGACAAGTCAAAACATTTCAGTAGAAAGTTGCCAACACCGCTTGCCATCGTGGCAAACATACCACAACAACAACAATAACAACAGTTACTTAGCCAGTACTCACATTTCGTCCGCCGATGAACCACCCTCAGCGGTGGTCAGTATCTCTTTCTTGCCCTTTTTAGCTTTAACCATCTTCCCTGGCGCAGTCTCAACACGCTTCTGCTTGGAACTCCCACGAAACGCCGAAATGAATTCACTGCTGAAAATCTACACGCGACGCAGAGGCAACGAGGGGGTTCGGTTCCTGGCTCAACAGCTGCTGCTGGCTGATCTCTTCGCGGTGACGGCACGTTGGCTCCTGTGTGATTCGCCAAATTCAACAACTTAGCTATTGGTGGCAAATTGGCGTTTCTAGTCGCCAAAGTTTGTAAATTTTCTTTTGCACGCCGATTCGGTTAGCGAATACGATGCACCTGTGCTAGCGATGTGAGAACCACAATATTATCGATAGCTCATTTTTTCATGTTTAAGTTTCGATTTTATTTAAGTGTAGCCAATCGTTTGCGTATGCTCATCTACAAAAATAAATATTGTTATATCGCGTTGAACAGCTGTTACCTTTTTGTAAAGGCGTTTTTATTATTTCATATTTGGATTTTTTTTAAAATAATTTCAAATTAGAAAATGCTAAGTTTATTGTTACCAGCAACATTTAAAAACAACCGCCAATAGAGTTTGTTCGCCTGTTAATAACATAACAGCAAGCTGTTAAGGGAAGAAAACTAAATCATATGTTAGAATAGCTGTGGATTGTGTTCAGTTTAAGGTTATGCTTGCAGCCTTCAACTTCACTCCAAACTCGAATAACTTTACAAAAGCCGAATTGAATTTTCTTAAAATTTACGCATAAAAAACGTTTAATTTACGCATCTCTGTGCGTTGCTTTTTGTAAGTTAATTTCTTAATATGTTTGTATTTAATTTGCTGACAACAAATAAAGAAAAACATAAATTATTTTTTTAAGCGTTTAACTTGCGAGACATCGAAGGAACATGTCTGTTATTTCCAGCGAGACAGCGAGCATCAACGAGAGTATTAATACGCCAAATAGTTCAGAGAGCAGCAGCACAAGTGCTGAGGTTTGTTGAAATTTGATGCCGGCTTTGAGTTTCAGTGTTTTTTTATGACTCCATGAATTTTCCCTATACACTTCAGATAAAAAAACTGGACAGCCAAGCTCCGAGTAAAGTAATATCGCTGATCAGCAGCGAAAGCGGCTTTAAAGAAGAAACAAACGACAGCCACTTGAGTCGACTACAGCAGCTGCGCAACGAGTTGAACTACATCAGCGAGACGGATTGGATGTACGAAAGCCTTGAGAAGAGACCGCAGCAATAACAACATACTCAAGATGCTTTCGTTGTGGAATCGAATCTTCCCGAACCCAGAGAAGGAGCGCGATCGCAAGCGCGACCTGCTGGAAATCGAGAACGATTTCCTGGATCAAGGAGCCGATTCCGATGTCGCCGAAGGAAGCGAAAAAGAAGTAATAGGCGACAGGCAGTACAACAATTTACGTGCCAATGCGACTCTGCACGAAATTAAAACAGATAAGAAGAACGACAACAATGACAACACAGGCTCCGATTTTGCCAACACTGAGAGCAAAGCTATCGACAAATCGTGCTGCGCCCGCAAGGGTGTCATCACCCACTTAACTGGCCAAAGTGGCGTTATTGACAACATCTTTCGCTTCGACAAACAGGTCGCTGGTATGCTCTTTCAGGAGCTAACCACCGGAAGTGTGATTGAGTACTTGGTCTATCAATACGGCAAGGATGACTCCAAGGTGGTCAAGATACAGAAAATAATAGAGCAGTGTTGGGAAGAATCCTCGAAAACAAAGGTAATTTTCAACATTGATTTTTATGCCATTAAATAAAAACTAGTCGGATTTCTCTAGTCGGGAGCACCCGACTCGGAGATAACCTGAACGCAGCTGCGCGTTTTCGTTATTTACATTTAAAGCTCTTTGCATTCATGCATACATACACAAATTCACACACACGCATACAAATGCACGAAGCACTTTTCTCAACGGCTGCGCGTGGCCCCCATTATGAAAACTAAACTCTTGCATAACTTCGATCTGCGCATAAGAGCTGAGATCAGCAAATTTGTTTCATATGTGCTCGTAAACATATGAAACCAAATTCGTTGACTCCAGTTCATAAAGTTTGCAAATGGGGGATTATCGTAATGTCAACTATTGTCCATGCAGGTGGAGGAGGTGCTGGAATCGCTGAAGCTCGACCAGCCAACCTATTTCAATATGCAGCTACGCAACATTCTGGGTTTCATCACTAATCGCTTGCCGTCGTCTATCGAGGTGGACACGGACTACGGCGAGCTGAACGTGGATATTGACAATGTTGAGTGTAATTTCTTGCCCAAAACGGGCGATGAAGTAACCCTCGAGTGCAACATTCAGCTCGATGATGATTATCTGGACAAGCAGGGCGAGATTCTGCAAGTGCTAAAAGTATTCCCGACACGCACCGAAACGGAACAAAAGTGCACTGTGGAGCGTGTCTTTGAGCAATTTTCTGTGCTCACTTCGAATGCCTATGTGCTTAAGGAGGACGTGCCCAAGGGAATCGAATTGCATCTGGGCGATATTGTGAAAGTAGATCTTATTGAGTGTAAATATGTAAGAACCAACCCGTATTTTATATATATATTTTTTAACTAATATACATTTATTAATATGTATCTGTCTGCAGGCGAAATTCTCGCGTCGCGCTATTAAACTGACATTGCTAGAGAATAACTTTGGCCAAATGAAGTACAATGTGTTGGGTTCTTCGACAAGCAACAATCGTGCCATTTCCGTAGATGGCGAGGATCGCTTTGTGTTCACCGAACAGTGGAAGAAACAGAACGTTACCCTCAAGGTGAAGAACGTGGGCAAGCGCACATTTGAGCTGCGCAGCATCAGAATTCACAATGGTGCCGACGCACAGATCAGTGTGATCGAACCTGTCGGCTCGAGGAGCATTGAGATGGGCAGCCAAATATCGATAATCTTTGAAGTGCACACCAAGTTCATTGGCGAATCAAAGGAGTTCTTCACCCTCCAGTTTGACACGTTTAAGGTGACGCGCTATTTGACCGTCATACTATGTGAAACGGAGGCGGAGGCTGCCGAGGCGAGGCGTCGTCTGATTGCCGCTGAACAGATGATGGTCAGTGGATGCAATGTGGGACAACGCTCCCGCTTTTATGCCTACCAGGTGTACTCCAACAAGGGCACACTGGTGCCGGGCGAATCGGTTGCCACCAAGCGTCGTTTTGTGCCGTTCCACTTGGGCAACTACGATGTGCCAGAGAGATTATGTAAAATAATCCTAACAACGGAGATGAGCACTGAAATACATGACCTTCTGGGCAGCCAATATCCATTCCTTAATGAGAAACTCTCCTTCAAAAATTATGTTCAACGTTTCTGTATTATGCTGCACCTGGAGGAGATTGATTATAGTGTCAACTTTCGCAACTATGATCGGGAGCGTGCCCATTTCAATCGCGATGGCGAATATCTCTCACTGCATATTGAGAATCTCGCAGAGCGTCGCCCATCATTAGTACTGGGTGACACTGTAAATGCGATTAACCCCTGGGTGGATGCCAACAGCAAGGAGAACATAAAATTCCAGGGTGTTGTGCACAAGGTTCTCTTTAATCGAATTCAGCTCAAGTTTAACGCCAACTTTCAACAGAAGTATAATGGCGAGGATTATCGCCTGGAGTTTCAATTTTCGAGATTTGCTTTCCGCAAGCAGCACCACGCCATTGCTCGTATTATCGACCGCTTGGGCGAGGGTTTTCTGTTTCCCAGCAAGGTTGTCAAGCGCGATAATCTACAGTTGGACGTCACCTTCAGGGATGGTACTATGTATCTGTATGACGACAAATTACCCTGGTTCAATCCCTTATTGAACACCATCCAAAAGATCGCCGTTTTCAATATTCTGCGCGGCGACACAAAGAACATGCCCTACGTGATTTTCGGTCCGCCGGGCACTGGCAAAACCGTAACTCTGGTGGAGGCATTGCTGCAGCTGGTCCGCAATTTGCCGGGTGCTCGTCTCCTGGTTGGAACACCCTCGAATAGCTCGGCGGATCTCATTACGAAACGCATCATCGACAGCAAAGTTCTGAACCATGGCGATTTTGTACGTCTAGTTTCGCAGAATCAGGTGGAGAAGGATCTTGTTCCGCCGGAGCTGGCCAGCTACTGTGCTACCGTGGACATTGGCACTGTGGACGCCGGCCATGACAGTGTAAGTAGCATTCTTTATTCCCAATCCAAATCCAGTTAAGCAATTATCTGGTTAACCTGACCAACAGATGATTGTCACCGATTCGGGTTTAAAGCTGCGCTGCCAGGCAAAGTTTCTCGGCATGCACCGCATCACTATCAGCACCTGCACTACGCTGGGCAACTTAATTCTAATGGACATTCTGCCTGGACACTTCACTCACGCTCTCATCGATGAGGCCGGCCAATGCACAGAGCCGGAAACAATGGTGCCAATTGTGCAGCTGACAAAGAAGACCAACCAGGTGATTCTAGCCGGCGATCCACATCAGTTGCAGGCCATTGTTACCAGTCGGTATGCCAACGAGCTTGGCTTGAGTATGTCCTTTTTGGAACGCCTGCTGGAGACAGCACCGTATCGTCGGGATATGCAGCGCTTTCCCGATAGCTCGGGATATAATCCAAGCGTACTCACCAAACTATTGTACAACTATCGAGCACTGCCCTCCATCATGTCCGTCTACAGCAAACTGTTTTACGATGATGAGCTTGTTTCCATGGTCTCCGACCATGATTCTCGGGAAGCCCGTTTCCTGGCCGAGCTGCAAACCATCTTTCATCCGCATACAGGAATGCCGCGCACTCAGGGCACCTTCTTTCACGGCGTATTGGGCGAAAACATGCAGGAATCTGATTCACCCTCCTGGTTCAATCCCACGGAGGCGCGCGAAGTGTTCTTATTGACCTTATTATTGTATCGCCGCAAGGTGCTTCCCGACCAGATTGGCATACTGACGCCCTATGCAAAGCAGGTGAAGACGTTGCGCAACATGTTCATCAACGCGGATATGTCCATGCCGAAGATCGGCTCGGTCGAGGAGTTTCAGGGACAGGTAACAACCATTGGTCAATATCTTACACTCAACTCAACTTATTCAACTTTTGTCCTCAGGAGCGCGACATTATGCTCATCTCAACGGTGCGCTCCTCGAAATCCAATCTGCGCACGGATGCGCGTCTTAGTTTAGGCTTTGTGCGCTGCAACAAGCGCATGAACGTGGCCATATCTCGCGCCCGCTGTCTGATGGTCATTTTTGGCAACCCCCACCTGCTGTCCGTCGATAACTGCTGGCGCCATCTGATTCTCTTCTGTGCCAACAACAATGCGTATTTCGGTTGCGACTTGCCCGATTCGGTTCTGTCCATGGAACCTGATTCTGACGGCAATCAATCGGACACGTCTGATTTTGTGTCTTAAGGCTATTGCCAAAATGCTAACAGCAAACAAAAGTTCCTGACACGCTAGATTAAACCAAAGTCTCGAATAATCAAACAAAACTTATTGAATTACCGACTTACACTTTTACGTAACGAATTTATTTTGATCAAAGCATTCCATATATATTACATACTCCTCATACATTGTATTTTCAATCAAATAAATTGAATTGACATTTATACAGACTTTTTTTTACCATCAAAAACAGAAGACTTCCATTTGCAAATCCGTGACACGAGTATTTTAAACCGTGCTTGTTTTCAAATTGCTATTTTCGCACATCTCTAATCAGCGAATTGCAATGTTTGAAAACATTTATTTCTGCAATATGTACACACTGGCACACTCTTACCGTTAATGTCGGCCATATTTTTGACGGTGATTGTTGTGTGCCGCTCTTCGCTATGAGACATTTGCCTATGAAACCAAATTACAGATAGTGAAATTCAAGCAACACGCGCCAAAATGACAAAGCCAGCGCTCGAGGAAAATATCTTCAAGCTCAGCGAAAAAAATGAGCATGAAAGAAATAAAATCGAGGTTCGAACGCATTATTATTATTTAGATAATTTAAAAGCTCCAACTGGGTATTTGCAGCGCCTGTCAAAATCCCAATGGCTGAGCGACTACGCAATCGACATTTTCAAAACAATGAAGGAGTCCGAGATGCAACGCCGTCCAGTGTTTTTTATGTCGACGCAAATCGATCACAGGCCAAAGCTCCTGCAGCTCTGTCAACTCATCACGCGCACCTACAAACTGAGTCGCTGTGCCCTGCACTTGGGTAAGTGCTTGTAGATCGATACAAAAATTTTCCTGATCACTCCCTATTTGCAGCCATTTATTATCTGGACCGTTTCATTGATTTCTATACAATAAGAGCAGACAAACTGCAGCTGATTGCATTGACCTGTCTGCACATTGCAGCACAGATCGAGAATCAGGATGCACTCGTTCCCCGCTACAGCGAAATGAATTGTCTGATCAAGAACTGTTATACGCCATTCGAGTACAAGGCCGTGGAGCGTAAGGTACTCACATTCTTTGATTTTAAGCTAATGCGTCCCACAACGGCCAGCTTTGTGGAGATGTTCGCCTGCAGTTTTCTCACGCGTGACGATTATGTATCCTACTGCCAGGCACTGAATGAACATGCCGTACTAGCAGCTACTTATCCGCGTTACAATTGCTTTGAGCAGATGCTGGCCTCGCTGGCGCAGCTACTGCTCCGCATTTCGGATTACACGCTAAGCAGTATGTTGAAAGTATTTGAAACAAACTTGAGACAAATTTATGAAAACGACAAAATTTAACTTGCAGTTCACAGATTCAGCAACGAGCCGCCCTCCCTGCTGGCTGCTAGCTGCATTGCAGCTACGCGACAGGTGTGCGGCGTGCCCAAACGCTGGACGCCCTACCTAACTCATCTGACCACATACGCTGAGCACATGATGGAGCCATGTGTCGATGTAATCACGCTATATCACTACTATCACACCACATCCGCTGTGAAAGGACTACAGCCATCGGAGAGCAGCTGGCTCGGTGAAGACTCTGGATTTGAGGAGAACTTAAGCACGACACAACCTAAAGTTCAAGAAGAACTTTTTAATGTTGTCACCGTGCAATGGCAAACAGCTGACAATCAGCAGACTGTGCTGGGCAAACGTGTTCGGGATAACGTTTACGAGGAGCAGCAGCAGCCGAAGCGTTGCAGGCTGGACCAGGAGCAGCACCAAACCTAGTATTTATTTCTGTATTTCTAAACGCTTTTGAAAAGCAAACAAAAAATGAATTTTATGATTCTAATATTTTCTACACTCTGTGAATGAAGGATTTTTTGTTGAATTTGTTTGGTTTATAAACGAAATGTATAATTTATGTATATATTTATACATATATGTATTTGTTATTTCGAGCAGCCCAATATATGTATTTAATTAAAAAGCAGGTGAGCTACGATCTAAAAAATATAAAGTGATCTCCCGCGAACAAGATTGCTTCGGTTCTTATTCTTGGACCCACGTAATTAATTGTTTATAGTAATACATTAGATTAAAAGCAGGTCTAATGCATCCGGTATATAACCAGATATGATACCAAACGACTATGTTATTTATCCAACATATCCAACACCTTTTGTTAAATAAAACACAGTACATTTTTTGTTTTCCATGAGAAGGCTTTTCGGTGTTTTTGTTTCTTTAATATTGTTGTTGTATAGGATTTTTGTTGATTCCTTTCTTTAAGTTAACTTGTGTTTTTATGTATTTTTGATTTGTCGGCATATTTTTGATTTTGTGGTTTTTTTCTTTTAATTTTTGTTGCGTTTTAAAATTATGTTTTATACAATTGGACCGAAAATAGATTTTTAATTTACAATTTCTAAAGCATTTATCAAAATCTGTTTTTGTGTGTTTGTGTGTGTATCGTGTTTGTTGTTGGAAATAACCTTCTCAACTTCCGCTCTATCTAACATCACTTCAACGTCCATTCAACTGGCCTACTCCTAACTCCAAAACAGTTACAGTGCTTTTCCGTTGGAAAAAGCTCATCAAACCGTTACGCCTATGTTTTTTGTGTTTTTTTTTTTTGCATTTGTTTTGTTTTTTTTTTTCATGTATGAAACAATTAAGTGCAAATTCAAATTCGCGGACTGATCATCAACAATTGAAATTTAAAATCTACATTATATTTTTACAACAATTAGTTAAGGTTTTTGGTTGCGATATTGAGTTTGCAACGGCTAACATTTTCACTATTTGATTGGATTTTGATATAGTACTTATTCAAAATTGGTTTTATAAAACTCATCGGGATACATTTAAAGTATTGTGTGCATTCATCTTTTCAGTATTCGATGGGAGTAAAAAATAAGGTTTTCGATTTTACAGCTTACATGCTTCTTAAGAACTATCTCTAAATACAAGTTAAAGTTGTTGTTGTTTATTTTAAGTGTATCTTTTGTTGTTAAATACATTAAGCTTACGAAACTAACTTATTGATCTGATTTGTAATTTGTATTTGTATTGTTTATGAAATTACCATATAATAGTTGTTGATTTAAAGCTTAAAAAGTAGACATTTAATTTGGCATGTATTGCGCATATTTCGCTCAATCTCACTTAATTATTCAATTGAGATTTTCCCATATACATATACAAATTATTTTTCAAATATACAATTATTTACAATCATTTGCTTATTGCATATTTGACAGTTGCTCTGAAGACCAAATTTTTAGGTTTTGGATAGGGTCGTTTTGGTTAGTTGTCCAATTCATATAAAATATTTTTAAAGCTATAGACTCGTTTATGGGATAGTCGCGGGTGGGAGCATTCAATGTGGAAGTATGCGGCTCTAAAAACAATTTGGAAATGCAAACATAATTGACAAACTCAAGTGAGCGCCAAACAAAACTAATTATTCTGGACTAGCTTGAAGGGGTTTGTAAAACGAAAAAAGTGTTAAAATAAATATACAATTATGAATGTGATTGACACTAGGCTAGGGCAGCTCGTAAAAGATCAATAAACAAAATTTAGGAATAAACTAAGTGCTTAAACTAAATATAGAATGCGCCGTAGCTAAAAACTAATGTGAGTTATTTATGAGAGACTTCTAAGAGCTAGTTAGATTCACAGGAAACAGGACTTTGATGATCATCACATGTGTGTGTGTGTGTTTGTGTGTTAATGTTTTTCTTGTTGCTGCTAAAGATTGATTGGTTTATTGCTGTTGTAGTTGCTGATGATTGTTGTTTATGTGTGTGTGCTGTTATCGTTGTTTCAGTCCTTTGAGTGAATCGGTATCACATATTTATGTCCATACGGACTTTTGTACTTAATGCCACAATCACGATAAAATTTATCTGGTATACCTAAATTACATAAATACAGTTTGCCACAATTATTCGTCGATGTCTTAGCTGTTGCAGCATCAGAATCAGCTGCAGCAGCCGAAGTGCTTGGATCTTGGATCAATGGTAATATGGGTAATATTGAGTACTTGATAGCAACATCCTTAATGCCACATGGTGGCGGATCAATGGCAAGCACCGATGCGCTAAAATAAACAAAAACCGAAAATTTATTCAAAATATATAGGTAATTGAAGTTGCAAGTTACAAACCGATTGACGCTCAGCCATTTCTTAATTGCATCCGATAGATTAACAGTATTTGTCGATAATATCACAAGATCTGGCGTGGGCATAGCTGCAAAAAAATATTTTGTGATAAGTTAAAAAAGTTTTTTCATTAATAGATTGTACGCACCGTCCACCGAATGTACTATGGTATTATCAGTAGCCTTGAACAGAGTCACCTCTAGGCTGCTGTTTTGTTCAATAAGCTCCGCCTGCTCCACATAGAGCAGCACGGTAAGGCCATGCGAGGCCAAAAGACGACCTGTAGCGGCACCAATGTTGATTGTTCTGCAAAATATAGACAGATTTTTATAACTGCAAAATAAAGACTACATTTACGATTACCTCATTGTATTGACGCCATCGCAAATGATGGCTATTTTGGGCCACTGATGATTGTTTGCCGGCGTCAAACGACGTGCGCCGCCCAGCAGTGTTATGGCCAAATCGCTGGCGCCACGCGCCAGCATATCAATTTGTCGCTGCAGCGACAGGCCAGCCCTTTCGGCGCTCAGTTCAATGCGGTTGCGCACATAGGCCGGTATAGTGGGTATAATAAGGCCATCGTCAGTCACAAAATCCCTGCTGCCATCGAAAATGCTCTCAATTTGGCGCAACTGCAGCGGTTTGCTGACCAAAATGTTCTCGTCGTGTCGATACTTTTTCTCCTGCTGCTTTTGTTGCTTCTGCACGTGCACCGCGTGACGCACAACGTCCGGCTTCTGGTGCGTCGACTCAATGTCATCCCAAATGGCCTGCTTATCGAACAGCGCCAGATTGCCCTCAAAATCGAACTCCTCATGCAGCAGCGGATCGTCGGCCTCGCTGCCAAACGTTTGATGCTGCTGCCGCATGCTGCTCTCACGCCGCACACGACTACGCTGCTTGTTCTTGCCGTTGCCATTGGCATTACCATTTGCATTAAAAGAGCTTGAGTTAAAACTGCCGTTGCCGTTTCCGTTGCCGTTGCCATTGCGCCTGCCAATGCCGTAGCTAGTTGCCGCTTGGGCAAAGTAGCCACCGTTGCCATTGCTATTGCCTATAATATCAATGGGACGGCTGCTGCTGCTGCCAGCTGCCTCGCCGCTGCCGCAGCTGCCATCGGCGCTGCTGCTGCAGTAGCTCTCCAAGTTGCTGTTGGTGACACCTCCTGCTGCACCTGCTCCAAAGCTACCTCCTGCATTAAAGACTGCGCTGCCCAGCTTCACCTCCACCTTGGGCGGAATCATGTTCCCAAAAAAGGCCGCCACACTATTCGGTGTTGTCGCCAACTGTTGCTGCTGCTGCTGTGCACTGGGTGCACGTGAGGTTTGGGGTGTTCTGACAAGGAAGAAAAATGCATATGAAATTTTATCAGTTTAGTTGCATTTGCATTTTGTGACTCCAATTGGGTTTAACTTTTGCTTCCTTCAGTTTACCTGCGCATTCCATTTGCACCATTCGAACTTGTACTGAGCATAAGTTGATGCATTTTGTCACTCAGTGCCGAGTTGGTGCCAGTTGCAGCAGCAGCAGAAGTTGCTGCATTTCTGCCCACATTGCCATAACCATTTGCCTTGGCTCTGGGCGTTAAAGGCAGGTCCGCCTGTTGCCGCTCCTGATACAGTTGTTGTTGTTGCTGTTGCTGTTGCTGCTGTTGCTGCAGTTGCAGCTGCTGCTGCTTGCCAAGAATGTTCGAGAAATGGGGCAATTTCACAGGCGTTGGCTTGTTAATCACCGTCGGAGTCGTCGTCTCTACGTCCTTGACAGGCTCAATAAGATTGATGCTCTTAATGTCTGCACAGCGCAGCACAACTTCCGCGTTCTGTTTGCGCAACGGCACACCGTTGCGAAAGGCGCGCACAATTGTTATCTCGTCAACGGAAATCTTTTTGATCAGGCCCTGAAACACGCCTAGCTCGTCGTCGCAGGTCAGGCTGACCGCGCTGCCAATCCAATCTTGATCCGTTAAACCCATGTAAGAATTAAACTTGTACTACACTGAAATGCTAAGCTTGTTTGATTTTCGTTTTTGGTTTCACTTTCGGCTTCAGTTTTTGCCAGCGTTTGCAGTTTGTTTGTGAGTTGCTGTTGTTGTTTAATACGCAATTAACACGCACCACGCACGCACGTATAAGAGGGAACGTTAATTAAGTGATTTCGTTAATGCAAAATGTGCTCTCTGTGTATTGATTTGTTTGGCTTATATGAAATGACTTTAATATTTTAATACTCCATTGAATTTACAGGATTTTCTATTGTTTCGTTTAAATTTTTCACTGCCTTTCGCATTTACCTTTTCGTTAGAGGTGGGCGATATTTGCGTGCAAAAATCAGACATTGCAAATATCGTGTTCATTGTCACTGTTACTTGCTAATATTCATTTGTAAACCTTTGCAGGGTAGGTCAGGCTGACGAGCGATTATTTTGAATTAATTTAAAATAAACTATAAATACTAGATTCACTCAGCAGATTGGCTTTTAAATTTATCAATATATTTCTATTAAATTCACATTGCACAGCACTGGCATTAGTTTATATGCTATCGATTATTTTTGACTGCTGTGTTGTTCTGTAAATGTATCGTTCAGCTTATCGGCAATAGTTGGTTGTCGGATTTTTTCGGGCGTGTTTTGCTGTGAAAGTGCGAAAATTTTAATATTTGTGTTTTTGGAAAATATAAACGATTAATTTATCTTTATGTGAATCGCTGAAAGATGTAAACCCGAGTTTGTCTTGACACGCGAATCAAACGAAACAAAAGCGTATCGTGCAGTTGGCATTGCGAAAAGATGTACGTGAGATGATTTTTCCTTTAGTAACAGCGAATACATGTGCATGTGCAGATATGTATGGATGTGTGTATGCATAAATGTACACTCACACATGCACGCATTTATAGTAGAACAATTTAGTTAAAAATACATAATAAATCAAGCGAAATTTTTGTTGTTTATGTGTGAGTGGGCTCAGCGGATGTGCCGAGGTGTGTGTGTGTGTGTCTTTAAAACTTTAAGATACAAATCAAATAGAATAAGTTGAGGACTTATAACGAAAACCGGCCAGGTCGGCACGGCGTTGAACCCTTCTCGCTTGGATAATTGCTTGACTTTATGCTTTGCTGGCCATAAGTATTCTATACATCTACACCTGCGTGTAGTATGTGTGTATGTGTGTGTGTACCTTACAAGTACCGTTCGTTGTGCGCCTTTGTTGTCTGCTGCGCTTTGGCCTTGCCTTACAGAAGTTTCCTCCGTTATTGTCACCTTTTGTTGTTGTTATTTTTGTTATTGGAGCACTAGCTTGCCTTTTTAATTAAAGATGCACTTCCGTTGCGCTTTGTCTCTTCATTGCTGTATCTCTCATTCTCTTTATTGTTATCTTTGCAGCCGTAACAGATCGCAGTCAGCGCCATGTCGGGACGCACCAGCAGCCTCGTTGTGATCGCATCCGCGTCATCGCCGGCTGATGTGCCACGCCCACCGCCACGTCGACGGGCCGCCTCTGTGGCGGGACAGCAGCAGGTGCAGCAGCAGCGCATGGACTACACCAACGGACACGCGCCACGTAGATCACTGGCCGCAGTGGTGAGTGTGGCGCAGGACAAAGGGTGCGAGGGTGCACCTCTAAACGGGCTGCGGGTGAGGGTGCGGGTGTCGACGAAAACGCTGCTGCTTATCAGCATGTCTTGCTTTACTTAGTATTTAAAGGCACACATATCAACGTACAACACACATGCACATTATATATTTATTTTTGCGGTGTTTTCACAGTCATCTAATCGAGGTCGGGCTACGGGCGCAAGCCCTAAAACACAGCTGTGACTTGCAGTAATGCTGTGAAACCTCAACTATTAACATAATATAAATTTAGTGACCTGTTTCTACAGAAACAAAAGTTGTCTCTAAACAAATGTAGTCTCTCTCCTAAAATGTTCATGTCTTTTTATGTATTGAAGTGATTTAAAAATGTAAGCAATTTTTACTTTTAGCCACTTGCAAGCGTTTAAATATTATATTATTTTTGTGTGCTTTTGGGGCTTGAGATAAGATGTGATAAGCGCGTGATAAGCCTTAAGTGTAATTATCAAATTCCGCAGATCTTTGAAAAGCACGTTTCTAGCAGCTGCGGGCCAATATTGTAAGGCCATAGCGCACGTCGCTTTGCTCTTGGAATGCGTTTTGACTCAATAAACAAACAACTGGCAAATAGCTTGGCCAATACAACAATAATAAACAGAGACTTTCCCATTTCAAACAGAGCGCTTGAAATGCTTATTTTTGTTAATTCAGCAAATTTATTTGCTAATTGAATTTATCAATAGCAATTGTTGTCTGTGCGTAATTTGAGGCCTCAATGAAGTGAGTTGAGTGATTTCAAAGTGTTTGGTTAACTCATTTAACAGTTAAGATTTAACACACTCTGTCAGGCAGTCGGGCAGCTGCTTTTTATCTTCATTAGTGCGCTTGTGTTAATCGCATTCGCCACCGCCTCCCCCCCTTGAACTTAACAAGCTGCATTTTGTGCGCTTTTCTAATAAGCGTGAGCGGACGGGCTTGTTATACCCTGCCAAAAAGTGTTATAAATATGTTAAGAAATAGGTAACACATACGGATAAACCGTTACATTGGCATTGTTATGTTTGTTTACAATAAACTGACAAAAATCAAATTTCTTTTATCTTAACGAACTTGGATTATATCAAATCCAGTTGAAAAACAAACATAAACACATTTTTTACCGTATATTTTTGAAAGAGTATAAATATTGTTTTGTTTTTGAACTAATCCCTAAAATTTTCATGGTCAGAGTTTTGTATTCGCACTCAATGCAATTGCGCCAGGGTCCGCGATACAACTGTCAACGTCATGGGTATATATAGTTGGAAGACTCATTAGGCGCTTATCACTAATCTACTCTATTTAAATATAAAGAATCATACTTGATGCGAGCCGGTTGCGAGCGAAACTTATAATTGGCTGACTCATATTCGGTTTTCGGTTTGTTCTTGCGTTAAGCAAACTTTTAATCAATGCATTTCCCTCACATCTTTTACCCATACATGCATGCGCGCACACAAATATACATGCGTCCATATTTACTTCAAATCATATGTTTTTGTTTTGCTTGCTTTGCCACTTGTTCGCACAGCAGCTGCCGAGCAAACAGCCGAATAGTTTGTTTTGAAAAGCTCGCGGGCACTGAAGAAAAGCTTTGCTCTTACAGTGTTAAAAATACTGTAATCGACATTTGTGCATAATATGGCCACACTGCAGGCGTATATTTACATATGTCGATATTATTTATATGTATGATTTATTTTTGTATTTAATAATATATTTATGCAAAGCATTTTCTTCAAATTTATATATTTTGTTAGATGAACTCTATAACATTGCCGCATAAAAGCTTTAGGTGCTTGAGTCAATGCGCTCTTTGCATTTCTGCGCTTTTACTGTTTGGTCACACTGCTTTGGAGCACAGTTTTTAGTTTAGTTTAGAACGCGAGAGCTCCCGTTACAGGCAGCGGCGGCCGTCGTGTTGTTCTTGTTGTTGTCACACAAATACAACCTCAAGAAAGTGGAAAAGACTGACGTAGAACATGATTCTGCAATAGTGTTGGTCTGTTGTGATGTTTTTGTTGTTATTATTTCTAGCATTGCTTTTGCGCTTTGGGCTGTTAATGAGAGATAAATAAATGAATAATTGAATTATGTACACACGTATAACAAAAAATATAAATGCCGCGTGCGTTCTGAAATACTATTATACTCAATTCTGTGAAAATGTGTTAATTATATAAAAAACAGCCGTACGTATGTACGTACATTTATGCATATATATAAATGAATGTTCGTGTGTGTATATATATTAAAGCAGCAGCAACCTTTTGCTGCTGCTGCTGCTGCTGCTGCTGTTGTAGTTGTGTTGTTGCCGTTGTCGTGAGCTAAGAATCAACGTCGCAATGTGAAAACAAGATTCGCCATCGCGCATTAATGTGGGTCCCCCTTATCCCCGCGTTTTGGATCTGTTTGCTCATTTTGGGCTTTCATTAGTTAAACACATACATATGCACAAACATATTTGCCAAAAACTTTTACATTCAAGTGTGTTTCACTTTGATGTGGCTTGCAGACCTAATTTTACACACAAACACATGTATGTGTGTGTTATAAATATAATCAAAAGAGCCCCCACAATAAAAGTACTATAAAATAAAAAAATACTCAATCTCTGCTATAAACCTGTTTCGTTCTGTAGGCATTCCGCAAAAAAAGAAGAGAGACGGTTCTCTGCACGGCATATAACTGAATATTATTGCGCCAAAATCAAATTGTTTTGGCCATCTCGTTCGATGCAGTTAAAACCAATCGCCGATCGTTCGAATAACCTACTAAATGTTTACTGCTTTTTAGTTGAAAGGCGTGCAATAATTAACACTATCTGTGGATAATAAAACAACGTAAACAACTTTAAAATGGCTGAATCAACAACCAATACTGAAGATGGCCAAATTCATGGCTACAATAACAGTGATGTAAGTGATCGCAGGCGCTACTCTCCTTATTTCTCTCTCTCTCTCTTTTTAAAGCACATCTAGTTGCGCCTAAACCGCATTTGATGCTGCTACAGAGCTCTTCCTTATACACCCCATTATCATTCAGAATTCATAATACTCATCTTACTACTATTATTATTAATTAAATAACAAAGAACGTTGTCTCTGTCTTGCATCGGTTACCTTTGTCTCTGTTCATTGCTCTCTTTGAATGTTTTTTCTTCTGTTGTTCGCTCGGTTCCTTTTTTCCGGGTCTCTCTCTTTCTCACACACTTTCAATAACCTACTAAAAACATTCTTCTTGAGAATCGCATAGAAGTGCGATAAAGTATTTTTCCTGAGGGTCGCCTCTTTTCAAGTAATATCTTCAGGTTGTTGACTGTTTTATTGTAATTTTACATGAAAGTGGGAGGAGAAAAGTTATGCATATATTTGCGCAAGATAATATAATATGTGAAAAAAGAATGTATTATCAATTTTGTTTCTATATACATAGATGTCTGTTTTTTGTTTTTATCTATTTATAATTATTATTTACTTTTGAGGATTTCACACTTTTCATCATTGTGTTATTTTTAGGTTTTAACTCAACTATGTAGTTGTATAGTTAATCAAATATATACTTATGCTATACATGTATCTATATAAAATCATCATGCAATCATTCTCATCGGCCGTGGGCAATCCATCAATGCGAAAAATTCTATGTAACTCATATGCGACGTCAGTTCAATTTGTGTAATGAATTTTCAGTAACATTTGGATGAGAGAGAAGAAGAAAAATCAATTTAATCAATTTAGTTAATGGTTCGGCTTAGCTTACCAACTTTTTTCCTATTTTTTTCACGAACTGCGGTTACTAAATAGATTATTTTTGTGTTTATCACCGTCAGTTACACAGGCGCATACTTATGTCAAAAATCACACTTCTGCTCAACTGCTCGACTTTAAATTTAACTACATACAATCGTTTTTTTTTTTATCAGCAGCAAACGATTATTTATACATACATATATATTTGGTTTCTTGTTATTAGGCAAAAAAGCACAAATAATGTGAATGGGTTGGCTGCACCTGTATGTCACATGCCGAAATGTTTAAATTGGTGGCTAGAACTTGCCTTTGATAATAATTTAAGCGGTGCGATAATTGCATTGAATTGGCGCCGTATATTTTAAACAAAAAATTTGTTGGTTTTGTTAATGGTTCAAAGACTTAGAGTTGGATTCTTGAACGATTCTTCATATCAATGAAAATGTAAAGAAATTTTGTTGTTTCTCCATCAACTCCAAAATAGAATTCTAAAATAATCGTAAAAACAGTCTTTACATCATAATGTATAACCATAAAAACTTTCATTTTTACTTAAAATTCTTTATTAGTATCTATTGGGATGGGTTTTAATTATTATTAGCTTGTTACTCTGATAGCCCTATCTCTGACATATAACACCATTAAGTCGCCACCCGAGATTTAATGGCTAAAAATCAATTTAACGTAGAGCTTATTGTCACTGCGCTATAGTACCTGTCAAGGGTTTGGGGGTTTCTTTTTAAGCCAACGTAGGAAGGGGTAAGAGGGCTGCAGCTGTTGTTGATTGATTGACCGCTTGACTGTTTTAATCGGGCTTTGAGGCAACGTTGGCCCCAACGAGCAGCTGATGCATATTTCAGCTGTCACGCCGGCCACAATTGTGCTGCGTGTACTGTCATTGACACGATTAGAAGAGACCGGGCTCAAACTAACCCGTAATTAAAAGTAATATGCCTTTGCTGCAGCTATTCTACGAATATATCGAAAATGCTTGAGTCTATATTGCAATAGTCAGTAGTTAAGCGCAGCGAGAAAAACCGACAAACATTCCAAGATGGAAAACCGCTAAAAATCAATATAACAAGTTCATGGAAAACGTGTCATAGTTGAATGCAGAATGCAAAAATGCGGGGCGTAAAAGTGTGCAGGCTAAAAGTTGACACTACATTAAGTATGGATATAATATACACATGGAAATAAATATAGAATTGTGTAAATAATTAAAATATTCTAAGCAAAATCGTGCACTTAGCTCAAAGTGGTTGTAACACTGTTTTATACTACCTACTAAACAAAATGCACGCTTGGTTTTTCCTCAAAGAAACTAATTAAAAACGGATTTATAAAAATATATATTATTTGCTTTAATACTTGCATACTTTTATGACAATTATAAAATAGGTATTTTATTGTAATTAGTCGTAAATTAAATGGGCAATTGCTTAACATAATTACCATTTGAATGTCGCATAATGACTGCCATCAAGTATACGCAGCTTATGGCCGGCAGCGTTTCAAACTGCTTTGCGGCTTAAACACAAACAAATGCGTGAATAAATATGCATGCTTCCATATGTTATATATATGCATTTATTTACATATATGTATATGCATATAAATAGCTGTCTGGCATTGGGATTTTGATATTGGTTGCATGTGGCAGGCACAAGTGGCTCATTTGTTGAGTTGCGGACGTGCTGCATACTTGGATGGGTGTGCGGCTTACAACAGCTGTCTTAAACTTTTCACACACTCTCTTAACTTTCCACATTTTCTTTTGCTTTTCCAGAACGACACTGGCGATTCGTGTCACCTGCGCATAGTTGTGCTTGGCGGCAAATCCTTGGCCAAAAAGGACATTTTTGGTGCCAGGTAAGCATGCACTAAACTCGCTATAAAAAATACATCCTCAACTCTGTTTTTTTTTAGTGATCCATATGTCAGAATTGATTTGAATACAATCAACGGTGATATAAATATTGACTCGGTTTTAACTAAAACTAAAAAGAAGGTAATTTTGCTATTATTCTACAGACAAATTAGGTGCGGGGGCAGCAATTGATTGCTTATCTTATCAGTTGTTTGTTTCTCCATTATACTCAGTCATTTTATGGCCAAAGTCCAGTATAAATACTTTTGGAAAAGCTGGAGTGAGTAATAATATCTTGAGAAAGGGGGGTTTTGTCAAGAAAATCATGTATTTCACATGTGAACGAAATATTTTCAACATTTTTATAATGTCATAATTTACACTTTCCTTCTAATCCAAATAGACACTAAATCCATCCTGGAATGAAGAGTTTATATTTCGAGTGAGTAATCCGACCATAAATATTTAAGGGAATTGAACTAACTATTCAATTAACTATGCACAGGTTAAACCGTCTGAGCACAAGCTGGTTTTTCAAGTATTCGACGAGAATCGGTTGACACGCGATGACTTTCTGGGCCTGGTCGAACTGACACTGGTCAATCTGCCCACGGAGCAGGAGGGTCGCACGATTGGATCCCAGAGTTATACGCTGCGTCCGCGCAGGTCAGTAGGGTATGTTTTAAGTTACTTTTGATTTCCTTTATTTAATTTCAGTTCATTTGTACTACAACATAAGACTATAACTAGAAACCTATCAAAGTAAAAAGAAAACAAAATCAAAAATTGTTAATTGAAAATTACGTCGCAAAAGAAGAAACAAAAGAAAGCTAACTATAAACTATGCTTTACACTATTGATCATATAATTTATTGTTGCATTATGTGTGGCTTCTTCTGATGTCTAAAATTCTGCACTAGAAATTCGTCGTACGAATTTTCTAAATTGTCTTATTTGCTTTTTATTTCATGTTTAGTCAGTGCTGTGTGTAATTGTTTATGGTTTTAATTTTATTGTTTGCAAACATAAGTGTCTGTGTGTTAGTCTGCTTTTAGCATTGGTGCTGGGGTTGTCGGTATTTGTCTATTTGTTGGCCTTCAACAGCCTTTAACCATTAACATTCATTCAATGTTCTATTGTACTATATATATATCGTACGCAAATATAGCCTCAAATCACGCATCAAGGGTACCCTGGATATTTATCATGCCTTCATACGCGAGACACGCGAACCGAGTGAACCGTCGAGCAACAACAGCGACGGCGAATGGGAGCATGTCGAGGCTACAAATGCTGGCGAGCAGTCATCACAGCCGGTAAGCCTGTACGCACACTCCACTAACTGCATTTCACTAACTTGACTTTTCTATTAGCATCCATTTCCTACTGGCGGCTCTGATGCCTTGCCCGCTGGCTGGGAGGAGCGACAGGACGCAAATGGACGCACATACTATGTGAATCATACGGCGCGCACGACGCAATGGGAACGGCCAACCATGTGAGTGAAAGACTTTATCTATTATTTTACAACTGATAAAACCGATTGACTGACTGCCTTGGTTACGGATCAAACTGAAGAAATTTATCGAGTTACGTTTCGTTCTGAAAGTGAACTTTTCGAAATAGTCTTTTTATTTTTATTTTAAGCAAAATTTACTTCACTGTTTGATATTTGTAAGCAAAATTTACTTCACTGTTTGATATTTGTTTGTTTAAAAAATTAATAATTATTAGAAAATCTGAGCCCGATTTTTAAAAGCCGCATTTAATTGTTAACCATTTTTGCAGCTTGACTAGCAACAACAGCCAAAACGTTGATCAGCAGGCTTCAGATTTCCAAAGACGTTTTCACATCAGTGTGGATGAAACGGAGTCGGGACGTGGGCCGGTAAGTCCAAGCAAAAATATCTACAAGCAAATCCTACACTTATTTACCTAATTTAATTAACAAATGCAAAACAATATAACGATTACTACTTACTATCACTATTTTATTATCATATAATGCTGCATGTGTGGTAAACAATTGATTCAATTGTTGTGCACGATCTTTATACACTTTATAACTATTAAACGCACACACACACACAAATATATATACACACAATTCACATCAAACATCACTATACAAAAAAACACCAAAAAACGTTATGAGCTCTTGTCATATGCTGAAAAAAAAACCAAACAGCGCTCAATGTCGTTGCTAACCACTGCAAATGAGGAGAATAGCGTTGACAGCGGGGAGGAGGATGAGGATGAGGAGGAGAGGCAGTATTTGAATGCTAACACGCCAGATAACCAGAGTAATTGTCTGCACTGCGGCGAGATGCACGAAGAGCGCGAGGAGGAAGTGGACGAGGAAGATTTGGCGGAAGATCGTGAATCAGCCGCAGTTAATGAGGAAGATCGTCAGTTAACGCTGTCCGACAATGCTCAAACTTGTGATATACTTGACCACAACTTGTACCTGAGGCGCATGTTTGTAATGCCAAACAGTTTCCTACTGCCTACATATATTTCAGTTCCGTCCATCAGTCCGCAACGGCTAGAATCTAGTTGCTATATATATTTATTGATTTGAATTGAAGCTAGTCTGCTATTTGTTTAATGCTAACTCAATTTGCATTTGCACAGGGTATTCTAATTTCATCATCGACTTCATAATTCATTAACAGAGTTTATTTATGTATAACTGCTTTGTTATTAATTATATTCTAAACAAACGTAAGAGTTTTGTATATAACATTCAAGCAAAATCTGCTAAATTTGTAAGATTTATTTGATCATTTTTGGCATCCATTTCAAAATTAGCGACACTTAATATTAGCCACATAACTTATTTTGTTACCTACATACATTTGTCATATATATATATATATATATACTAGGATACCAGAAATAGCAATGCAACGCCTGTATATAGCCCCGAAACGTCCGTAGCTACAACACCAACACAAATCTCACGCAGACAGTCACAAGCATCAGTTTACAGCAGCAACAACAACAATTTTGACACAATTGCTGAGCAAACTGAGGCAGACCCCAGCCAAATCACGGATCATGCCAGGTTAATATGCCCAAATCTCTGTGTTAGCATTGAAATCCAAATCCAATTGTGTTGTCCACATCCTGAGTGTGCGTTCAATCAACGTCGCAACGCACACCTGAGCTACGTCTCAGTCCTGACCCACACTTTCCCACCCCACCCTGTTGTGGCTGTCTGTTTAATTCGTATCATTTCAACTTTTTACAAATTCAGTTTTGTTTACAATTCACTGCAACATCGCGACGGTCGTAGGCAGCCAGAAATCTACGCGAGCAGTTTGCAAAATGATTTGCGGCCGGTGCGCGAGGCACCTGCCGGTCTTGTTAACTTGGCCATAACAAATCTATTGACGCGCCGCGCCAACGACTACAATTTGGGCCGCCAGCAATTGGACAACAGACAGCAGAGACGACGCCAGCTGCAGCAGCAGAGTAGACAATTGGTTAGCAAACACTACACTACACTACACTACACTACACTACACTACACACACACACACACACACACACACACACACACTACACACACACATGCACGCACACAGCCTGTTCATAAGTATTAATTACATCATTTAGTTTGTGTTTCGTCCTTTGGTATTTCTATCACTTGTAGTTGTTGCTTTTTCTGTCAAACACTAATTCCCATAAGGTATGATGATAATTGAACAACAAAACAAAGCCCAATCTGTGCTGAATATTAAATCGCTCATCCCTCAAACGGGAGCCAACCAATTCAAAATGGTAAAAAGGCACACTTTCAAAATATTGCAAATTCTTTAGATCAAAATTTTCATGTGGATTCGAAGAAAATAAAAGAAAACTGTACATTGTCATTAATTCTGTCCAACTTCTAAACTATAGTCAAATTTTGGATGGGCGTAATATGGTCTCGTGTAGCGGATGGGGTAAGCAAGGAGAACTGAATAAACATTTCTGTCCCATATTTGAATTAAAAACAAGTAAGATTGCTCTAGTCGGGACCTCCCGACTAGAAGATACACTGAACTCAGAAATTAAAACATACGTACAAACTCTCGTCACTTAATGAGTATTAAGGTGGTTAAAAATTAAAAAAAAATATATAATTGGCAATCACCAGAGAAAAATTAAATCTGCCACGTCGGGAATCGAACCTGGGACCCACATCTTCATTGCTTATCGATGGCACCACACTTCAATTTAATTTCTCCTATGATATAAAATATCTTAACCATCTTTAAAATAAATATTAAGGAAACGCCAAAAAAAGTCTGCTTTTGTCATACTAATAATAATTATTGATTATTAAAAAAGGCCAAATTTCTCTACTTTCCCAAGTCGTAACTTTGCCAAAACTCAACCG
Source organism: Drosophila micromelanica (assembly GCA_004143825.1). Taxonomy (NCBI): domain Eukaryota; kingdom Metazoa; phylum Arthropoda; class Insecta; order Diptera; family Drosophilidae; genus Drosophila; species Drosophila micromelanica. The sequence continues at coordinate 28,072 of SCDY01001482.1, forward strand.
ATTTTCATAAGGATGGTCTTTTTATACCCTGAACCCATTGAAAATGGGTAAAAAAGGGTATAATGGTTTTGTGCAAATATATGTAACAGGCAGAAGGAAGCATCTCCGACCCCATAA
>SCDY01001483.1:0-28182 GCA_004143825.1 Drosophila micromelanica
TCAAGCGATTTTGATGAGGATGGACTTTTTGTTCATGGTTCGGTATCTAGATGAATTCTACATTTCAGTTTAAAAATAACATTTTTGGCCCAAATTCATGTCAAAAATTTTCGAATATATACCCTAGTGTTTACCCTCCCACTTTTAATGAGTTTTTTTTTTGTTTATTGCTTATTTTGACAAATAAAATCGATTAAAAGTTTAAATTCGCTATTGTTCTGGAAAACGTGTAAATCGTTTGACTTTTGACAACGTTATGGAAGTTTAAAAAGTTTAGTCCTATACATACGTAAAAATTTGTGTCAATTTTTATCAGATACGAGGAAAGGGGTTTTTTTTTATATGGACAGGCGGACGAGAGGGTGCGGTACCCTTACATCACAGGATTTTTCTTGCACCCAAAATACTATGATCATGTATTCCGAAAAATTTAAATAATATAATTAAAAGAATTCGGCAGAAACATTTTAAGCTCTTTTTTGTGTATGGCTCTGCAATAAAAATAAGCGACTTTTCCAATATTAATTAGCCATTTTTAATGTTTTCATGTGTGTACCGAAGGCTGTATGTGAGTCCTTGTGTTTGTGACACTTTTTACAATTTGTCGAACATTTCACATAAATTGAATTTTGCGTACACGTTTGCGGCTCGGGATAAACGAGAAACCGCAATGAAAATTTGATCTGTCATAATTGTCATGTATATAAAATGAATGAATTTTTCCTTTTGTTTTGTTTTCTTTCCCTTTTCCTTTTCCGTTTATTTTTATGTATTTTTTTTTATTATCGCAGTCAAATATACAAGACTATGGATGTTATATATTTACCGCAAGTACTGCATGCCGCAATGTATGCTATAAAAATAAGTGCCGACGTTTTTTGCACGCTGCCAAGGACACGCCCGTACTTGATGCGATATAATCCAGTCGATGCCGGCATTTTGCTGTTCTTGTTGTTGTTCCAGTTGATGTATTTTGTAGTTGTTGTTCTTGCTGATTTCGTTTTTCTTTTATTTTATTTGTATGTATTTTGCAAGTAATTCTTTTGCATATGTAAATCAATTTATCAATGTTTAATTTAATTCTTTTGTCACTGGCATTTCATGTGAATTTTCACATACACTCGCACACACAAATGTACGCCTTTTCTAGGCATACGCGTTCGCATGCTTGACATTTCTTTTTTCTTATGCATTTATTTAAAATGTTTAGCATTTTTTTAAATTACATTGATGAAGTCGTTTTATGCGATTATTATCGCTGCAATTAACTGCAATATCCGATTTCTGCCACAAATAATTTGCACATATAAATATAATATATATTTTTTTTTGCAAGTTTGTATTTCTCTTTTCATGCAATGCACCTTGCCATTGTAATTTTTGCGGTTTTTTGATTTTCACATTTAGATTTTTGTAACACTAGTTCATTTGCCCTTTGCCTGCCGCAACCGTTGCACACGGCGATTGCCATATGCCACTTGCAACAATTGCCCTGCTGCGGCATAGATTTGACTTTCAACAGATGCACTCATATTTTTTGTTAGATAGTGGAAGTCAATGTTTTTGGGCTCCTTTTTGCGTGTGGATTGCGTTTCACATTGCGTATGGGCCACGTTTAGAGAGTTCGCCACTTGGTTAAGTTTTTGGGCTGGAGTTGAGACAAGCAACAACAAAAGCAGGAAGCACGACTCGGAGCGCTCGCAACGCGTTGTCGCTGTGGTCAAAAATTAACTGAATGCATGCGGCGTCAAAGGATGTGGCAAGCGGCCAAGCAGTAGCAGTGGCAGTGGCAGAGACAGATGCTGAGGCTGAGACCTAGCCGATTAAAGGCGTCGCTGTTGGCTGCGCAGCCAGCAGCTGCGTCACTTTTACTCGTGCGATAGCTGTTGTTGCTGTTGTCTGTGGTTGTCGTTGTCGTTGGCGACGCTTGCAAACTTCGGCGCGCAGCTGCTTTGGCATTCTCGGATGGCGCTTGTCTGTTTACTTTACGCTTTCGCAAGCGACTGGCGTTGGCGAGGACACGGACACCGACACGACACCGATGCGACGCAACGCGACGCGACGCGACAAGAGTCAGCCAGCAGCGACAGCAACAGCAGCAGTAGCCAAGCAAATGGCCAGCTTTCGTCTGCGTCAACACAGGCAGTGACTCGACGTCGCGTCGACAGCAGCAGCGTGTGCTCTCTCTCTCTCTCTCTTTTGCGCTCTCTCTTCGGCTTCGACTCCTTCGCTCTGTTTTTGTTGTAGTCTCTGGATTTATGGCAGCTTCATTTCGTTGGGCTCAAAGTGCGTGAAATTGGTCCACGGAAAAAAGTTTGACAAGCACCCGATAAAAACACGCACTTTTGGCGGGCAGTCGCATATGGCCTATGGTATATTATGCACTTATTGAGTAAATAAAGAGATTAGGAAGTATAAATACTTTTTAAAAATTAAATTTATATGAATTGTGGAAAGTATAACAATTTATATAAGTAGGATTTGAATTAAATAACGTCATTTAACAATTAAAAAAGAGCTATTTCTTTGAAATGTATACCGAATTGCATTTATAATAGTGTACATTTCCGGATATTTTCGCATTACAATGATTACTAGTAAATATTGTTTGAATTATTATTACTAATAATTATTATTATATAAAATACTTAAGCATCATAATTTATTAGTTTGGAACAACGTTAATGCTAGGTTGTTGGCTTTCTTGAATTGAGTTAATTGATGCTGCGTTTGGTGACAATAAAAACAGCTGTTACATTTTTATAGCAAACATTTTTAAAAGCGCAGAAAAGCCTGCTCTCTTCCTCTCTTTTACGCTTGTGCGCATTGCAGTTGCCATAAATGTGGCTCAGTTAGTCTCTAATTTAAACTCTCTCTCTCTCTGATTGCCTGCAGCTCTTTCTCTTTGTGCAGCTCTTCGTTAGCGTCTCGTATTTCGACGTCTGAAAACAAAGCACAACAACCGCTTTAATTTGGGTTATTGTGCTGAAATTAGTTAAGGGCCAAGATTTTTGTTTGTAGCCCCTCCCACCACACCTTCATTCTAGCGATAGCCCGTACTTGCCAGCGCTGGCTTGTAACCAGTTTTGGGCTAATACGCATAGTCTACAGCTTTAGGTGAATAGCCAAATGTTTAGCCTAGTTTTTTGGGCCATTTGACTGGCAACAGCAGCTGCTGTATTGCCCAACAAATTGACACAGTTTTATACGTTTCAACGTGCCGGCCTGTACCGTAAGGACATAAACTAAATAAGTTGATCGAGTTTCAAGATGGGAGTTGTGGTTTATACAATTGTTGACTGTATATGTGCTGGATTTCTATGTATATATATATATATATATATCATTAATTTACGATTGGCCGAAAGTCCTAAAACAGCAGCTCAATTTTTATTTGGAGAAACGTTAATTTTCCTTTTTTTTTTTGCTTTGGGCATTGCCAAATAAATGGGCCACAATTTCAAGCTGAAGACACATAAAAAGCAACGTTTAAGCCAACTCTTACTTTTATACACCCACAGCAAATAATGGGTATGGGTGTTTGTGTGTCTGTGGTGCTTTCATTATCTAAAAACAAGAAAATCACAGACAATCAGTTAGCGACTGCGTGGGGAAATAAACTCGTCAAGAGTTTGTGCTTTAACAGCACACACCCATACTTACATATATATAGATATATATGTTTGAATATATATAGAGAGAGCCGAAGAGCAGCACAAAAAGTTACATGGCAGCAGAGTAGGAGGAGGGTCGCGGAGGTGGGGAGGGACTGGTAGTCATTGTGCGGGCAAAAAGTTTGTCGGTTGAGTTCAGTTTGATGCCAGTTTTGCCGCATCCGTCGCTTTGCCAGTTTGCAGTCAATGGCTACGTCATTATTTTCATTTATTGGCGCAATCAGTCAACGTTTTATTTCCGGAATGTAATTAGGTAAACACGCACGCACACACACACACACACATACACTTATACCGGAAATCGCAGACAGTCTGTGCAAACACACACGAACACGGAACTCGTTGCAACTCAGGGGACAAATAACATATTCGTATTCTTTACGAGCACATGATAATGTATCTTGTGTCATAGTAGTTGGTCTATAAACACACACACACACACACATGCAACAGTTGCATCTGCAGTTGAAAATGCGCACTATTAGCCGCCTGGCACTCAAGTCCGTTTATTTGTGTCCGACCCTGCCTTCCCATAATCAAGCCAAGCTTAACAACATCCACTTTTAATTTTTTATTCCCTTCCTCGTGAGTTATATCAACTTCAACATACAGATTGCCACATCCTTTAAAATGTTTTGGATCTGATTACAACGCCATTGCCTAATTTCAACATAAACGAGCTGAAACTTTTTGTTAACCATGGCTCGATTACCCTGATTCCAGGGAATTGGCTACTTGAAGGTTTTTTTTTTCTTGCAAAGTGCTAAAGGATATTAAATTAGACAGCGCGGCATGTGCGTTGCTACGGAAATAAAATAAAAATAGCTGTGTTTTCTATCAAGAAATTATAACTTGTATCGGAATATTATACCGGTAATTTAAAAACAAAAATGTTTCAAAATGCAGTTTAAAACTCAAGGGTATATCATTATATTTGTTTTTTAAGTTTAGTTTTACAGCGCCAAGATGCAGCTGGGAAAAAGATATTTAGCTCTGCGGCAAAGGTGACCTTTAGGACATGTAGGAAATGAATGGTGTATATATTACAGGTAATGTTATCAAAAAAACAATTAGGTTTACATCTAAATACTCTCAATTTGTATATACCAACTGTATATTCAAATGCTTTTTAAGCGTATTTCTACTTCGGTAGCGAACAAATAATTTCTGTGGCAGTTAGTTTATTGTTGTTACTGTGAAGCTGCGGGGCAATATTAGTGCATATATATTTACAAAAGGTCAGGCTTTTTTCGCTTCGACTATTGCTATTGCTTTTACTTTTGGCTAATTGCTTTTGGCTTGGAAAACAGCAAACATAAATAAGTTACGAAAATCAATGGAATTACCATTAACTGAAAATACAACAGGGAATTGCAAGCTTATTTGAGGCAATTATTTGCGACTTTTTTATGGAAAAGTTTAGAAAAGTTTAAAATTATTAGAAAATAAAAAAAAAATTCAAGAACATATTGCAGCTGCAATAGTAAATAGCAAATTGAAAATTGCCTGATTACCCATAAGCCACGTGGCAATTGTTGTTAACCAGACCAACAGGATATGATCAAAACGCTGCTAGTTGAGAGAGGGAGATGCTTAAATTGAAAACAAATACACAATACAAGGTCCAATGTGAAAGCAAATAACAAAATGCTTAACAAAAGTACCAACAGTGGAAATTGCATTAAAAAAATAGAGGGAGAAGTGGAAACCGAAAGGTGGAAATGGTGGAAAACAAGCTGCAGCCAACTGGGCAAATTGAGCGTATTTCATTGGGTAGTGCCACATACCTTGGAGCTACATGCCAAAAATTGGCGAAGAAAATAAAACGAATTCGTTTCGTGAGAAATTTGCCAGAGTGAAGATGAATTGTTGGCAGTCTTAACTTAGGCTAGGCCCCATTCAACGGGGCTTAAACTACAGCAACCAATTGGCATCGCTGTACGAGTGGGTGACCAGGATGTCTGGGGAGCAGGCGATAGGAGTCTGGTGGCTGACTGGCAGTCTGCAAGTGAATTGAAGCGCTTCAGATAGAATTTCGAGCGCAGTAAATTTTTCAATCGACTCACTAATAAAGGCAATAAATATTCCATTTCCTTCTATCAGCTGCAATACACAGTTCGAATTTGCTGACTACATTTTTTAACATTATGTACTCAGTTCGAAAGAAGTTTTTTTAAGAAACTTGGTATAGGATAAATACATTCCATTTGTGAATTTCACAAATAAATGTTTTGTAATTTAAGAAGCTACAAATATTTCGTTTTATTTGAAATGAATGTGTACCAACGCATTTCAGGAATAAATATATGTACTTTAATTTTGAGCCGACAACTATTTTTTGAAATATTGAACTGAAATTGAAGCAAAAAAAAAAATAAACATTTATCTCTATCTTTTTATCTTATTAATTTCGCTATTATCTTGAGTTTCTTAAATGTACCCAAAGGTATGAATTGACTCCTGACATATAATATTTAGTACAAATTGGCAAACAGTAGAATATACTGCAAATCATGAAAATTTAGAGTCAATTAAATTTTAAATTGTGTTATAGAAATGTGCACGTACATATTTTGATTATGTAAATTTTGTTTATGAAATATAAACCAAAATACAATATCTAACTGTGCAATATTTCGGTCGTTTGTTGTTTAAGATACTTGACTTGAATAATATATGACAATATAAATATTAATGCATTTATGCACATAATTTGTGTGGCCAGCCTGCATTGTGGAACCTTCACCATAATTATGTTTATACTCAGAGCTATTTTTGGCGAGCGTTTGCCGGAATTTTACATTCATTTGTGAGCGCCTGAGACGACTGACAGCGAAAATTTCATTACGTTTCATTGCATTGCACGTTAAATTCAATTTAACGTGCTGGTATTTTTCACTTTTTACCCCGCACTGAATAAAAGACAAAAAACAAAATAGCACAGAAGTAGAGAAATAAAAAGGAAAACTTTGCACTATTTTCTGGTAAACATTTCTTGTGCTTTTCACTTTCGCCTCGCCTTTTGTTGTGGACCCGCAGTAAATAAAAGCAACAGCAGCAGCGGCAAAGCGCGGAATAAAGAAATTTTCTCAGCAAAACGTTTTTCCCAACCAAAATGGAAATGTGTCACACAATGTCGTTGCCGTTGTCGTTGCTGTTGCTGTCGCTTGTCCCTTACATTTCCCAGTTACAACTGCCAAACACCCCTCCCCCACCCCTCTTCCAATGAACCCACTGGAAAATGTGTTAAACGCATAAATGAGCTACAGTCAAGTGAATTGCAGGGCTATGGCTTCTAAATTGCTGACGTTTACGAACTGGACGTAGTTTAACTTTATTTAAAACCCTCACAAAAATCTGCGTACTATTTATGGAGCATCAAATCAGCCACCACCCCTGTTTTCTTTCCCTTACCCAGACAATAAGCAAGCATCAACTGATCAGCTGGCAACTAGAGCTAAGCAAAATTTTTCCAACAGCTCATTTTCATTTTTTAGCCTTTGTCAAAGTTTTGCTATCCGCAGTGTGTGTGTGTATGTTTGTGTATGCCCACTTAACCAAATTGAATATGGAAATTGATTTTTATTGTAATTTTTGTCGATTATTTATATTGAAAGGCGGTCGTGGCCTGACTTAAAACATTGAAATTAGATTCTTTTACGCTCAACATCGATTTGCCCTTTCTTTTCGTTGCGTTGAGCTGATTTTTCTTCTCTTTTTATAGCTCACTGTTTGCCCCAGGAATCTGGCTAAGTAGATAGCCAAGTTTTTAAGAGCAAAAAGTTTATTGAAATATTTAGCCAAAAACTTAAGTAATAAGTTGCCAAATCAGAGCGCAAAAGATTAAACTCCAATAAAGCTGAAAAGCAACCCAAACCAAGAATACAAAAAAAAGGAACACGAAACGAAGAGTTAGACAAGGGTTGCCGAAAATTAAATACCCTAAAGATATGACATATTACACAGAAACTCAATTTACTATTAACTAGACATGGACTCTATATGATACAAAAGTCTTCTAGTCATTGGAAAATTTATGTCTATATAAGTCCTCAAAAAACTCTTATACAAATATTTATATATTAAAAATATCTTGACTTTATTATTGCGATTTATGGTCTCTTTTAATAGGAGATATATAAAAGATAAATGCAGTAGTAATAGATGCTGCAGGTAATATTGATTCAGCATAAATATATATAATAGGCAAAAGAGATAACATCTCTTCGTTGAAAAAAAACCTTTCTCATGACATAATTAAAATACCTTTGGTCGCATAACAAAGAAGAAACACTCTTGTGTTATCTTACTTTTTGCTTTTTCGTCTTAACTGAGGGCTAAAAGTTGCAGTTGCCGCAAAGTAGAATCCATAATGAGTTTAAAATTTTAACGCAAATGAAAATCGTTTTGTTCAGACATAATTACAAGTGTAAAAGGCAGCTTTAGCTGCTGGTTTCTGTGCTGTTGCCCACGTTGCGTATACGCAACAAAAGACACCATGCACACAATGCGCCACAATTCCTTGAGTTATGTCCACCTCCCATACTCCTTGACCACGCCACACAGATTTATGCATTGATTTCCCTTTCTGTTTTTCATTTAACACGGCAAGTCGTTAATTATTTTTACACACAACATCTCTCTCTTTCGCTCTCGTGGTACTGAACGCCTATCGCCGGCGTCACATTATCGGTCATAATACTGTGATTTCATTTAAAAAATTGCCAGCATATATCGCTACCATTGCCTTGCCAATATAGCTTGTTAATTATACCCGCGAGCAGAGCTGGCTCAACAACTATGCAATTTTCACGAGCTATCCTTATAGTCTAGTTATTACACTTGGCGAAAATTTGCAAAAGATACTAGATATTAATTCTGTCAAAAATCAAATTTAATGTTGTCGTAAACTATGTAACGAATTGTAGAAGATGTCTCTGCCTTTATAAAAAAATAAATGTTTAATTTTATCTACATCTGTGTTACAGCACAGTTATCTATATATTATGCGGCACGTGCCTTGTTCTTCATAAAATAACAGAGGTACTTGAAAACCCAGACAGATTACCATTTTATTCAATAATAATAAAGAGAATTGGTTAAAATTAATATTATGCATAGTTCTTATTTTTTTTCCATTTTTGCTAACAATTAGTCTGGTTTTTTGGCCAGTGCAGAGCTGCGGCTCCAGTTGGCGGTCGCCAAATATGATGACAATGCTCGGCGCACACAGCTCGAGCACCTTCTGCATGTCCAAATATTGCAATTTACGACATAATCCACGCTCAACCAGTACCTCAGACAATGGCAGGGCTTGGCCAAAAAGATAAGGTTGATGATTTTGTGTGGCATGCAGCTCCACAGGAATCATAAGTGCAGAACGGCGCCCACAGTACGCCCACCGTCGACCGGCAATTGCCTTTTGTTTGCTGATTGCATTACGTTGTTCTCAACGTTCTGGTACTTTCAGTTGTTGCTCTTGTTGTCGCCTGCCTTTTGGCAGAGTGCAAAACTTTTAAATTAAAAGTCTAAAGCTGGCTTATGGCTCAGTTTATATCCGCTTAAGCCGCTTCATTACGAACAACTCAAGCGAGTTGCCTCAGAGACAAAGAGAAAAGAGTGAGAGAAAGAAAAAGAGAGCGAAAAGTTCTCATATTGCAACAACGTTTAGTGCCTTAGTCTTGGCTCACAAGTGAAACAATGCAATTAGTTAGCCAATATCGATGGCTTGTTAGGTAAACCGAAACCATCTCCTCCCTTTTCTACGTCTCTCCCTCTCCTACTCTATCACCCACCTTTCTTCACCCGTCAGCTAACGAGCAGCTGCTGACGTCAGAGAAATGTTGCAAGACATAAATTCTTGGCCTTCTAAAACGTACCAAACTAATTTTGTCGCAAAGCCTTAAAGGCATTTATTAAAATATAAAAAAAAAGACGACATGTGTGAGCGTGTGTGTTGTATTTTTACAACTAATTTGACATCTGTCGTTGTGTGTTTGTCTTGCCGAAAATAAATTAAATTTCTTGTGTCAGTTAAAAGAACATTTTACATTTAAACCAGCGTCCCAATAACAGCTGCAGACTCTACTGAAGACCTGCTGTGACACTTGTCAAAATCAGAGGCAAAGGTCTAAGTTGTTCTTTCACAAGAGCAAATAGATCAAATGGGTTCACATCCACACTCAAACACATACTCGCACACATACTCGCACACACACACGCACACACACACACTCTCTTTTTTCTAATGTCAGCGGGCCACATATGAAGCGAAATCCGCTGATGACAGCAACTGTTGCAAGTTGCCGCATAACGTGGCAGCAACAGTTACGACCATTGCACTTTTACATTTGTGCATTTGCTAACCACAACTAAGCACAGGTTAGCTGTCTACCTCGACAAAACAAACGAGCCTAAACAGAGTGCATTGACCAACAGTTTCCCATTATTAGAAAAGGGAAATAGAAAACGTTTTTTAAACATAAGTTAATCGTAAAACATCTTAATTTGTTCGTAGCTTATTGTTCATAAGGCAGCAAGAACTTGGAAAACAATAAAATAAATAATATAAATCAACCTTGTTAAATTACAAACAAAGATATTTTAGAGCTTATAAATACATATATATACTATGTGCTATGTGAAGGAAAGTATTTAAACCCTCAACTTCAAACTCAAAATGTTTTTTTGTTTTGTAACAAGTAAATATTATTAATAAATTCCCCTTTAAACCCCAAACCAGAGTTAATTGATGTGATTCATATTTTAAGATGTGCAGCTATGATAAAAGCAAGTGCTGTGTAAACATATTTTACTTCGTTTATTTGAGGTATTAAGATATTATAGTAAATACGGTTTTATCTGTTATAGTTTTAGGTTATTTCTATTTATTTATTGGCAGCTGCTGTTTTGTAAAAATATGTGATGAGTATTTTAAAAAATAGTTTATTATACCATTTGCGCATACCTCAACTGCATTAGCATTGCGGGGTATATAAAAAAATGTGAATATCAACAACCTGAAGCCGCTTACAAATGCACATTAATGCAACTGACGATTTGGCCAATGGGCAGGGGCACTGAGCTGACCAGACCAAACCAGTCCTGAGTGGACAGAAGCCGACCAGACCAGACAAGCAGCCTAATTAGTTTTCATTGGGATGCACACGTGTCCGCTAACCTGACGCAATGGTCGCCAGTGACACAAACAAGGCAACAGGCCGGTTGGCCGTGCGGGGGCTGTGGGCCGCATCATCAACTGAGCGTTTCCTCAACGTGCCTTAGCGCCTGCCGGAAACGGATGCGGATGCGGCACAGCTGCAGTTTCAGTTGCAGGTTTCCACATGCGCGTCGCAACGCGACGTTGATTGCACACACACACACACAGGTACATATATGTAAGTGAATGTGTGTGTGTTTGTGTTAATGCTTTGGTTTTAAGTGTAAAACGCATCATGTGGTTAATGGACTTTAATTGCCGTTAGCCGGTAAATATCACTCTACACACGGCCCACAAATGGCGAGCAGCGGGGCAGAGGTATGGGGACACCTGCAAGTGGCCTCACGCGAACCATTTAACTTGATTAAAGTTCGAGCAGCGCAACTAACTAAGCTGATCCAGCTGAGTTTTAAATGCGCTTGCAAACAAGCCCGAACAAAAGCAACGCACTAAAATGTAATCGTCCTTATCTCGACTGCAAAATCAGCAGAGCTCCTCCTATATATACATATATTTAAACTGTATAAAAGTGTAACTGTAAATCTACGGCACACAAAAGGTCCTATTCCAATTTCTATTCCTACAGCTAGTACTGGCTGACGTTTCCCCAGCGTGCAATGAAAGCTTTAATAAATTTCCCGGACGCAGCTCGCATAAAAACGCTCGCGCTTTCAAATGCAAATCTCATTTACGGGCCCGCCCTTACCCCCACATAGACCATTGTAGGCTTTCAATTTAAATCACATTTTACAATTTTACAATCGGATTAAATCTAAATTCAAATGCCGTTTGCCATTAGACCGCAAAATGTTGCAGACCAAATGAAAATCAAGGCAACACTCTGCCTCAGCGGCTGCCTTTAAAAACGCTGTTGCTGTGCTCTGGCTTCGGCTTTGGTTTTTTGCTTTGGCTAAGCTTGGGTGCTGTTTTATTTTTTTGTTTTTTTTTTTTTGCCAACCAACTTGTACAAATGTGTGGCACATGTGGCACATATCGTTGTTACCATTTATACTAACATGCAACACAGCACGAAATTGTTGAATCGAATTAACATATAACAATTTCGGTTGCTGCTTCTGCACCAAAGTTGCGTGTGGACAAGCGAAAAACCAAAACAAAAACAAACAAAAAAATAATACATTACATGTTAAACGTTTGCTATGTTTTGTTTTGTATTTTTTGTTGCAGGATATAGCATGTAACCACAAAAAAAAAGAGAAAACTGTAAAAACTTACATTTGTATAATAAATTTTGTTAATTAGACGAGCATCGATTCTGGTCAGCTTTAACAGAAAAATTTATTGTTTTGTCATCCAGTATGATCTTATCGCACTCAACAACGGCTAAAATATACCATATTTTCACTATCCCACGTGTTACCTTAAAATAAATAAAAATAAAACTATTATTGATAAAAATTGATAATTACAATTTTTAAATAAAAACCCATTTACAACAAAAAAGAGCTTCAAATTAAATTAACTGTAGATCTACATGTTATCTACTAGTCTTTCTCAGCGCCACCTTATTTATATCGGAATTCCGCACAAAAAAGCACATAGTATACAAATAATAATTTATAATGAAATAAAATGTGACGGTCAAAAGTTTAGCACGCCAGTGCCGCGGGCAAAATTTGCATAAAAAACTCATTATCAATTTCAATTTAGTGGCTGGCAGCAACATAAAAGGATGCAAGCGACAATGAAATAATATTATAAAAAAAGCAGTCAAAACTTGAAAAGCGAATGTCGCCGCATTAGCGGATGTACATACAAAAAAAAAAAAAAAAAAAAATATATATATATATATATATATATATATATACAAGATTTATGTATGTATATAAATATGACACAAAATATTAAAATATGTTTTATACATTTTTATTCTTTTGATAGATAAAGACAAAAAACAAATTAAATTATTATTTTAATATTGAAACTTTTTCATATTTTAATTCTTGAAAATAATCAGTCGGTCCGCATAATCAATTCTTACTTATTTTATAACTGCCCTCGCCCCAATTGTTACAGTTTGCAACTTTATCATGTCTAAATTCAGCTTATTTCGTCATATCTTTCTTAGTCATGTTTTCTCATTGATCACCTTTTTGGCAGTCAGTTCGTTCTTTTTTTGTCGAAATTTTGCAACCACCTATGGAAGATACTTATTTTATATGTATATTAGAAGTATATGTATGGTCAATTTTGTCACAATTGACAGCGCGTTACTTAACAAAAGCAAAAAAAATATTGAAATATATATAATTTTTATGAACTTTTTTGTTTATTTCTTTACCATTTTGAAATTTCAGCTTTGGCCGCAAATGTCGACACGACACGCATACTCACATGGGGCGTTTGCGGTTGTTGCAAAATGAAAAAGAAAAAGTGGTTTGCACTTTACTCTATACGTTGTTGTTGTTCTTGTTGTTTGTATTGCTGCTGCTGCTGCTGCGCTACAGCCACTTTTCAAATTAAAACTGCCATTGTGCGTGCCCGTCTAGACCGCCCATTTATTTGCATACAAAGCTGCAGCAAACAAAAGCGAAACCCAACTGACGATGACAACAACAACAAGCACGACAGTGTGCAACATTGTGCAATGTCAGTGTTGTTGGCTGGTCTTGAAAATGCGCAACACTCATATATTTGAGTATTGTATACTTTGTATGAGGTATGCGGTATAAAAACCCATTTTTTTTATTTACTTTTTAATGATAAACTGGCGCAAGGCAGCGCTTAAAGGGTGGTTAGGTGAGTGGGAAGGGGGTTTGGGGTTGGGCGGTGTATATAATGTGAGTATTTAATCCGTTGACAGCAGAACGAACATGTGATAACGGTGCTGGGTCTCTTCGCATAAATCATTGTGCATTTTGGCGTGTGTAATGAAAATGCTTAACAGCTACTTAAAAGGCAAACAGAGCCAAAGCGGCAAGTAGCAAGTGGCAGCAGCCAAACAGACAGCTGTTGCGGCAGCTACCGCAATACAATGCGCGTGTAAATGACACTTGAAGCCGCATTACATGACGCCCACTCGACTCAGCGACAAACAACAGATAAGCAAGGGATAGGGGCTGGGACACCTTTTGGGGTTGGCCCAGGTGACAATGGCCCAACAACATTCAGCGAGCAGCTGTTACACTTTATGCGCTAGCAGCTCAGCGCAAGACTCACACACGACTTTGCAACACTGTCAAAAAACAAAATGGCAGTCAACATTTAAATTAGCCAAATCAAGCGTCTTCTAGTTTCGATTGCCTGCCTAGCAGTTATCCTGCAGCCCATTTAAAATTATTGTGACACTCACTTGTATCTTTGACTTGAATTCATTTTTAAATAACTTAGACTTTCGGATTGATTAAATATTTTAGTGGAAATTGAAAATGCAAATATAGCTATATTATAGTCTGTCCGTTCCTGATTCTGGTTCATTTTCAATAGGTACAGGGTATAATGAGGCCGTTAGCTTAACGAAGATTTTGTCAAGACAGGCTGAGAATTTGTGTGTCTGCAAGAATATATGTGGCATGCCACAGTTCTTGCCACAGCATCTGTGCCATTAGCAAGTGCCACGCCCACGAGGCGTCTCACCTTCAAAAAAGTTGCAGCCTGCACTTTATACTTTTGATTAATCGTTCGAGTTGTGCGTTCAAAATACATTTTCTTTTTGGTGGCCCGCCGGTTGGCTTTATTTCTCTAGGGGTGCACGAAGCATGTTTTACCTTATAAATCTTGTTAGCCCTGTCGCATGATATATGAGACCGCCGCACATCTACATAGAGTCAAATATAGGGCTGAGTGTGCGTGTGTTTGTCTGTTTGCAGGCATGTTGTGATAAATTTGTTGGCAACTGTGAATCTAGCCACTTTTCAAAATTGTTTTGCCAGCTTTCACTTAGCAATCTTGGCACTGATTTCATGCCACCTTCACCCCAGCTATGAAAAATGAATTGAATTTCAGCCTTTTTCTTTCCCAATTGACTGAAAGTTAAAAAAAATCGTCTTCTTATGTTTCTAATGAGCTACCAAAAATGTATGGACTATCATCGATAGAGATAAAAAATGATTGTACCCCCCTATCAATGAAAAACAATTTATCAGACATTACCTGGAATTTGAATATGTTTTTAATGAATGAATGTATTGGAGCTTTGTAAATAAGTTTATAAATTATAACGTAATCTACAAAAATATTTCAATTATAATTTATATATTTTGATACAAATACTTGAATTACTCACTTTTACATAAAAGTATATTTTCGTACCGTTTAAGACAATAAGCTAAATGTCTTTACCAGCCAATAAATAAAAAGTAGTCAAAAGTATAAATAAAAAATAAAGGTTTTTTATATCTTAACGGCTTTTCAATAATAATCTATAGTAATGTGTTATTCCATTCATATATATTCATCAACCGTTCAAAAGTTGACAAAAAAAAATACAAAATTACAAAAAAAGTAAGAAAATAAATGGAAAAGTCCATTAGCTCTCGCTAATTTCCAAGTAAATAATTTCGAACTAAAGCAGGTAAATTATTATTATTATTATTATTATTATTATTATTATAATTATAATTATAATTATTATTATTATTATTATTATTATTATTATTATTATTATTATTATTATTATTATTATTATTATTATTATTATTATAAAATGGCTGATGCGGTGATTCAGTCAATTTATAAATATAACGTGTAAATTCCATAAATGGATTGATTAAGTAGACATAAAATGGCTGATTGGGGTGATTCAGTCAATTTAAAAATATAGCTTAAAATAAGTTCTTATATCATTTGCTAGATAAGAATGCAACAACAAGACACCACATCGAAGTTGTCTGATAGCGCACAACTATTGATGGGACATGAACACTGATTAGCGTTCATGGGCCTCCCAATTTATCACGACAAGTGCTTTACACTATAACCTCGGCCAAGATATCATGCAAAGGGTTGGTGCCACATTTCTTAAAACTGCACACAAGTCAATTAAGCTGTGAATTGCCTTGTACATTGTCATATCTTATCAAATGTTGCTACTGCTGCAAAAAACGAAAATAGTAAAAACACATTTCTGCACTTTTGGAACGCTATATAAGAGACACAAATTTAAGATGAACAATTAGTAAGACTCACTAACTGAATCGTAACAAAATGCAATTGTTTACACGCGTTCTATTGCTCGCCGCAACAGTGCTGGGCGTAAGTATACCCCGCTTTATATCAAATAAAAAAAAACCCCATTTCAATTGTTACTTAATGTTCGTTTCCCTACATTACAGGCCAGCGCCTGGCCCCGCATGGTCGAAGAGACAGGCCTGCTCCGCATGGTCATGGCTCCGCTGATCGAAACGCGCGCTCTCTCTCCCGCCGAGATCGCATGCGTCAATAGGTACAATAATGCGACCAACAAGGTCGGAGAAAATTTGGCCAATGCAACTAGCAAATGCGAGGAGGCAGCCAACCGCACCCTGGTGTCCAACAACCAGAACGTTAATGCCTCTGTGATCGAGATCCGCAACGCACAGCTGACGCTGCAGAAGAATCTGCAGCAGTGCCTCAATGAGACCGACAGCCAGCGTCTAATTAACTGCACCGTGACCTTGGTAAGCATTGAATTTGAAAAAAAAATAATTATAATTTTAGTTTAACTTCAAATTACAATTTTTAATTTTGTTGTTTATTGTTGTGCCTTGAATCTTGTAGTTCGACACGAACCTAAAGCTTCTGGATAACTCCAATTCATTGGCATATCAGACCCAATCGCAGTTCGCCTCGAATTCGACCGTGGTTCAAGCCCAGCGAGCCAGCTGCATCAGCGTCGCCGTCGATGAGTCCAAGGTGAAGTCATTGGAGGCGGCCAATGATTTCAACAGCTGCATGGCCAACGTGCCCAAGCAGCGTGAGCTGCCAGCTATGGTGGAGGAAGACAAGAAGCTGCCACAGCAGCAGGCAGAGCAGAAACCTGAGCAGCGTCCAGAGCAGCCCGCTCAATCCATTCAACCCTCTCAGGCTCAGTCTGCTCGGCCAGCTCAGAACGTGTCCGTTCAGCAGCCAACAAACTAACAAACTGTGAGGCATAGAATTTATGGCCAATCTTATGTTTTATTGCCGCAGAATAAAGAGCTTTATGATTTCACTTACTTGACCTTCTCAATATGCGTTAACAAAAATTATATTCTTGATAAATATAGGCGTCAAGTCAATAGCATTGCGTGCCGCTAATCTATGGTAAATAATAATGAAGACAAAAAAAAAAAAAAGAAAAACCTTAAGTATCTGTAGCAATCAGTGTTCCTGTTCCAATTATGCGATGTCTGGTCGTATCGTTTCTAACTACACCTTTTGTACATGAATACATATATATATGAATATATAAATATATGCAGATAGTTTTTATCATCAATCAGGCTACTTGGCTGCCTTATCACCCAGCGGAAGCCCCACCTAAATATAAAAAATAAAACAAGTACGATAGCTCAAATCGGGAACACCCGACTAGGAGATACCCTAAGCCCACACACGAGGGGGAGAGAGGATGTACTGAGCACAATTTATGACTCTAGCTCTAGGTTCGAAGCTCAAAAGACCAGACCTATAACCGATAAATATCAATAGTTATCGATCATTTGAAATAAACTTGATCTTCGTATGGTATTTACAGGAGAGGGGTGACCAACATTATATAGAGTAAAAGATGCCTCCCTCAGCATGTTACATACATTTGCACAAAACGATTATACCCCTTTTAGCTATTTTCAATATGTTCAGGGTATAAAAAAAACACTTTTTTAGCGTAATTTCGAGCAGTCATTGATAATTAATACAAATAAAACTTAAAAGAAAGGAAAAACCAGTCATTATAGAAATTGCACAAATTTCATTTAAAAAGTACGTCCACTCCATTGTCCAAGTCAGAAACATAAGGAGCCGCCACTATGGAGGTTCTTTACAAACTGGTGCTCCTCTGCGCAGTGCTATTCTGCGCAACGGTGAGTACCCCTTGAATATTACCTAAGTGATTCAATATTATATATTTTATCAATATTATGGTATATATAATAATAATCATATTTCTAGTATATCATTATACCATATTAATTTTTTATATTTCTTTATTCGCAGACCTATACGACCGCTGAGCCTGTTCAATCGAAAGACATCAGCAATGAGCTGCAAAATCTGCTCTTTGATGCAATCACTGGAAATTTGCAAGTGCCCGAATCTGGTGCTTTGGCCGCATTGAATGGATGTGCAAACATTTATACGGTCAAAAATGTGAACATAATGATTAATGCAGGCAGCAAGCTGCGTCAATGCATCAATCTGAATGAAACCGACCTGCAGGGCTATTTGCAACAAAAGAACTCAGCAGGAGCCAAGGATGCGTTCCAGCAACAGCTGCTCGACTGCAGCACGCGAAACTGCTATGCGGATTTGGTAAGGACACCCAATTAGGGCTATAGGGCTTGAAAAATAATCGAAAGGTCTTTGATCCAGGTCATGAATCTGTTTGCTGCTGTGCGTCCTATACATAAAGATTTCTGGCAGAGCCAACGTTGCGTTATCCATGAAATTAAGAGAGCTTTGCATGAACTGGAAAAGTCCATCGTTGGTCTGAATAATTGCATTTCTGAGGGTTTTGGACCCTCATGGAATGCAACCACGCCCAGCTGGAATCAGACAACTGATGGTCCTCAATTGAATTGGACAACTCCAAGTCCACCAAGCTGGAACAGGACATCTACAGGCCCACCGAGCTGGAATTGGACATCTACCGGCACACCAAGCTGGAACTGGACGACTTCAGGAACTCCAATCTGGAATCAGACAACTGATGGTCCTCAATTGAATTGGACAACTCCAAGTCCACCAACCTGGAACAGGACATCTACAGGCTCACCGAGCTGGAATCTGACATCTACCGGCACACCAAGCTGGAACTGGACGTCTACAATTACTCCAATCTGGACCCGGACAACTCCTAGCCGACCAAGCTGGAACAATACATCTATAGGCACACCAAGCTGGAACAGGACTTCTACAGGCTCACCAAGCTGGACCTCGACAACTCCTAGCCAACCAAGCTGGAACAGTACATCTAGAGGCACACCAAGCTGGAACAGGACTTCTACAGGCTCACCAAGCTGGACCTGGACAACTCCTAGCCAACCAAGCTGGAACAATACATCTACAGGCACACCAAGTTGGAATAGGACTTCTACTGGCTCACCAAGCTGGACCCGGACAACTCCTAGCCAACCAAGCTGGAACAATACATCTACAGGCACTCCAAGTTGGAACAGGACTTCTACTGGCTCACCAAGCTGGACCCGGACAACTCCTAGCCCACCAAGCTCGTCTTGGACATCTGCAGGCACACCAAGCTGGAACAGGACAACTACAGGCACACCAACCTGGAATCTGACGTCTACCGGCACACCAAGCTGGAACTGGACATCCACAGGTACTCCAATCTGGACCCGGACAACTCCTAGCCGACCAACCTCGTCTTGGACATCTACAGGCACACCAAGCTGGAACTTGACTTCTACAGGTACACCAAGCTGGACCTGGACAACGCCCAATCGGAATACGACTACCCCTGGTTGGAATGAGACGACGCTCAACTGGAACGTGACTACCCCAAGCTGGAACACAACCACTCCTGGCTGGAACCAGACAACTTTGAGGCCCGACAGGCGTACCACCACGCCCCGTTGGGATGTCACCACTGAGGCACCTACCGCAACAACGACGGAGAGCTGGTGGGACAAGCTTTTGCATGACATTGGACTCTAAACGGTGACTTTAGAGCTGTCCATCGCAGTACTTTTAAATTACATTTTCAGCAAATTAATAATAAATTGATCAGCATTTCAATGTGTTTACTCGATAATACTCGGAAACGCGCAATGGTAATATGATAAGTCAGTCAGAAAAAATAAGTAGAAAGAATGGCTGAGAGGAATGCAGGAAAAAAAATTTGTTTATGCCAGTAAAAGCCGCAAATAGGCAACGCCCTCAAAGCTGCGGCTTCGACTTGGCCTGCCGCTTGATTAAGATTTATTAGCCAGCCGAGGGGCCACGTGTCGCAGATGGCTGCACAAAATGATGGATCTGAGCGAAGCGTCAGCAAAATATTGCACAGGACTGGGAGAGGCAAATACAGAGGCAGTCGCTGTGGCTGATTCTGTCAATAAGTGCGGGAAAAACCAAAAGCGATCCGGCAATAATTAGTTACACTCGGCAGGGGTAAGTAATGAGCTGGCTGTCAGCATCTTGTGGTGCAGGCTTTTGGTATCAAATACCAGATGAAGCGGCTAAGCCTTCTTGCTCTGGTAAAACTGATAAAAATTATTATAGTTAAAGCCAAAAGTTAGAGGCTAAAATGATGGTAAAAGTCTAATAATTGCGAACAGCATTCAATGCTAGGGCTGGCATATTATTCAACGCACTCTCGACAGCCCGACATGGCAGGAATTTGCATAACCATTGAGCTCTATGCAGTGTGTGGTTGTGTGTACTGTGATGTGCATACAAAGAGAATCCTGACCCAAACAATGAAAGGATGCGCAAAACTTTTAACCTCAACGCCAGTAGATAAATCACGTCGGATCATCACCCTTAGCATTCATTGTCCACACCGCAGCGCTATTGTAAGTGCGAGTGTGTGTGTGTGTAGATGTGTTTCCAGACTCACATACACACATGCATACACACCCACCGCAGGTGCTGCACATTCAGTGGCGATTTGCGGCCTGCTATGGTGTTAAACTTGCTGCCAAAGCCAGAGTGACCAGAGTCCAGAATCCATAGCCCAAAGCATTGTGTGTAGGTGCTTTTGCTTTTGCCTTTGCCAGGACTATAAATTACAGCAGGAGCTGTGTAAATATTTCTCTCCTTTATTTAATACATTTTTTTCTTGCTGATTTCTGATTGGTGGCAAACGATGTTGGCACATCGGGGGACGAAACTTGAAAAAGTTTTAATGAAAATGCACAAATTCAAGTGATCAATTAACATTAATTGCTAAAGGCAAAGTTCATAAAAATTTCATGCGCTAATCACGGGAAAAGAGCACTCGATAAAAAAGGCAAGCAAAAAGAAAAAGCGATTAGATTACGTACGAAAAGGGCTTACTTAGCATATTAAGTATAACAAGTGAAAGATAAAACAAATTATTAAAGAACATACGCTTACAAATACTCTTTAATAAAAAAAGATGTAAATAAATAGTAATAGTAATAGCAATGTAAATAAATAGTAAGTTTATATATATTTAGCAGGAAGGAATAAAAAATCGGTACAAAAGAGTGGTGCTTAAAATACCTTTTCTAAATCTCTAAATAAAAAACAAGAAAATCAAAAAAGTACCATATTTCAATAACTTAACTAACCATAATAACCCTTCACATTTTTCAGAGTAATTAAAATATATATACTAAGCGCTAAAAATAAAATTTTATCGAATGAATTCTAAAAGCAATAGAAAAGCCAAACGTGATAAATTAAACGCCAAATTGAGTTGCATTGAGATAACGAAAAAAAAAAATAAAAACCGAAAAATGATAGTACTTTCGCTTATAAGTCCCAACAATAACATTTTAAGCTCATCAGCTAAACGAATGGACTTGTTTTAGGTAAGATCATATTGCATGAGGCAACTCTTTTCTTTTTGTTTTTTTTTTTATTTATTAACAATAATGTTTGGGCTTGTAATTTTTGAAATCAAAAAGTTTGGCATATAAAAACATAACCGTAAACTTTAATGATACGAATGCCCAGCGGCCATTGCCCCCAAATAGACAATTAAGAATTTTAAAATGTCTGGTCCAAAATAAAGCGACGACAGCGTGCGTAGACGTCAATGGCAGCAAAGTTAAAATTAGTAAGTCATTAAAGGGAAACGCCAGCAAGAAGGCCAAGAAGGGCACGAAAAGGTGTCTAAAATGAGTGGCGTCAACCATTCGCATGCAAACAGGCGGCAGTAGCGGTGGCAGCGGTGGCAGTTGCTGCTGTTGACTGTGAGAGACGCAGCAGCTGACAGACTGACATTTAGGTAACTAATAGGCCTTATTTGCATGTTAATTGCTCTTGGCTAAGTCAACAGCAACGGCAGCAAAGGCGAACGTAAGCGACGCCCGAGAAAAGTATTCTAATAACGCCAACAAGAATAATGAGAAACGAGACAACGCTAAAGTGGCAACAGCAGTCAAAAAGGAAGTGAAAAACGCAAAGGCAATTTTTTTTTGTTGCTGTTGTTGCATGAATTCATCAGCATCTACAGCTGACAACGCGCCACTGAAAAGTAGGCAACATTCGTGAAAGCAACGCTATTAAATTTGCAGGCACTGCAAAGTGTGCAACACTTTTGGCCCGATGCCCCATTCATGTGGCCTAAACTTGTAATTATACGCTCTTGCCATAAGGTGCTTCTAGCACAACGCGTAGCATCAAGTTGTGCAAAGCTGCGAAACACGCAGAAGCCCTACAAAAATATATTAACTGCTGCTTGCTTGAGCGAGGACAGACGGAACATAGTTTGGCAATAATATATAAGTAACAAGTGCTCCATCTGCGAGCTGCCGTTATGAAAATTTGATTGGAATGGCCCTCATACATATCAATACTTATCACCATATATTTCAAAATATATGTTTACTACTAAAACTTTACTATGTAGATGTGGGTTTCAAGAAAACCATCGCCTTTTACTGATTTTAATTAGTACTCCTGATCAGTCAGGTAAAAGGTATTTTATATCCTAGATGACCTCTAGATGAAACGGTGTTCTTGGCACCAACGAAAGTAACAGGATGAAGCGGCATAAGTTGCTGTCATTGTATTTGACATTGTATTATTTCATATTATCCGAATTATATACAATATGCAAGCCAAAAGCTGCTTTTGATTAGACATATACAATCGAGTTAGGCCATAAATCGAACTTAATTCAATTGGAAATCGCAACGTTTTATTTGCAATTTCAATTTGAAGTATGATAGCATCTTTGACACCAGGTTTGAGTGTCACTCGCTCACTTACTCATCCATTTGACTGTTGCATGTGGCAACCACAGAGGTAACCACATTAATTGCTCATAAAATGCTGCCGCCCATTTTGTTGAATCGATCAAAGTTAATTGGCATGAGACCGCCATTTGCATGTCATGCATATTTAATAATCAAAAAACCAGCATAAAAACTGCAAACAGCAGTCAAATTAACATAACCAAATGACAAACGACAAACGACACGCAATCACAAAATCACAAAAAAAAAAAAAAAACGAAACCATTCAGGTAAAAAGAAAAAAAAATTACATGCACAAAATTACGCTGCGTGCTTGTATGCAATTTGCGCATAGCTAAAAAAAAAATTAGCTGCACAAAACTAAAAAACTTAATAATGCCGCAGTTCTTATGGACAAGCGGCAGTTTGAATGAGTTTGGTTTGAGTCCCGTTCCACAATATAATACTTTATGACCTCAAAATGCACATATCATGTCCAAGTTATTATACCAACTTGCTTCTAGCAAAGACAATATAAATACATTTATACTGTTTATATAGGCTTTGCTTCTAGGGTATTAAAACCCTTTTTCGAAGACAAACGCTTGTGTAGTTTACAGTCCAGACCTCGTTCTTGCAACGTGTCGTGACCGCTTTTATGGGCCGCATACATTTTTAAAAATCGCCAGCTGTAAAATGTGTAATTTGTATAGTGTGGCAAGGTGTGAAGCAAGACAAAGCCCATAAAATTGGAGCCAACATGGTAAATGTATTCCACACGCATTGTCAATACAATAACAAGAGTATAAACTTGTACTCGCTGCGCATGCACACATACATATTAACTTACTTAAGAGGGTGTTTTTTGTGCAAGTAATGAAATATATATTGACAAAAAATAATAATTTTATGATCTACTTCTCTCTCTCTCTCTCTCTCTCTCTCTCACTCTCCTCTCTTTCTCTCTCTCTCTCTCCTCCGCTTTCTCTCACTCTCTTTCTCCCTCTCTCTCTCGTTCTCTCTTTATTATAAAAAGTGTGAAGATAACCAGTTAGGCCCCCTGAGGGAGGTGTTTTTATAAAACGATGACAAGAGCAAGACCGTTATTAATTAACTATTTGGAGAGACATCTGCTTTATCAGCTGATTGCGCATTAAGCAAGAACACCACAGGCCATGTACATAAATTCCAAAGGCTTAAACTACAGCTTAGCAAAGTCTCTTAAAGCATGGGAGAATAGCAGTTGCTGCCGTTGCCGTCGCATTGCCATAAATTTTCACGCTTAATACAATGTCGTCTCCGCCGGGCCCATATAATGGCCTAAGTAAGCGGTTAGCGGTAGTCAACACTTGCGGACGCGGGTCTTAGCCGCAAATGCACAAGGCTTCCATTAAATTTGCAATTTGAAACGAGGGACAAGTATTGGAGAGGAGGAGTGAAAGAGGGTAGGGAGGCAAGCAAAGTGTAGGAACATTTTATACCATTGGATTGAAATGCGCAACAGTCGTTAGACGCAAATGGTATCGAAGTTGAAAAAAATATATAATTTAGTTTAAAGCAGAAGGAAGTATATGACCGGGAGATATCCTATTCTGTACACAAAGAAAGTCAAGAAATCAAAATAAATATATTTTTTAAAAGCGAAGAATGGTTAGGATTGTTAAGGAAACCCCCTATATTTTTATAATAATTTTGGAATATTTCCCTATGAATTACAAATATCACGGTAATATCTTTTGAATTTCACATTTAGTTGCTTATTGAAGTAATTAAGGATAATAGAAGCAATATCAAGGACTAGACACCCTTGGCTTCAAAAGTTACGAAAGTTACAATAAAAAAAAACCAACGTGTATACTTTATACCTCTTTGAAGGTTTACAGGGTGTTAAAAAGGAGCCGTAAATATATATGTATATATTCACACGTATATATGCATATTGACTGCGTAATTTAACTTTACAACTGTTTAATTTACTGCAATTTTTATCGCGTCCACGAGCGACAACGCAAGTGGCCGCACGCTGATTGAAATAAATCGAAACTTAATGCCGCTGGCATTGAAAAACTTATTTTGCGGAGCGACGTACATGGAAATTGCGCATACGCCACGTAGCACATTGTGGCCCGACCAGGGCACGGCACACAGCATTGTTTTCAATTAAAACCATAAAATATATGTGTTGCCAATTATTTTTATATTTGCTTATTTTTATTTTATTAGTTCAACATTAATCAAATTTTGCGATTGCGATTATGACTCGGCATAATTAGGACATAAAGGGTTCAATCAATTGGAAACTCACCCAAACCATAAGATCCCAGACCAGCATCAAGCCTTCATTATGGCATAGGATAGGATTTCAGTGCATAGCACATAAATTAGCGCGTTATAACTGCAACGCGGTAATCGCTTTTTGGTAATGTGGTTCAAATTTTTTTTTGTTTTTTTTTTTTTTTGCTTTATATAAAGCATGCGCTAAAGTGGCAGAGTTTTTGCGGATAGTGTGGCCGTTTGATTTGCATGTGCATGCGGTCGATTGCATTTGTTTATGTTGCGGCCGCCGAGCGCGCATTTATGGTCCATTTTTAGTCAACTCAGCGGAAGCCATAACGGTCATTTAATGTGCCCGCAATAATCGTAATGCAAAACTCAACTTATCCGCAATTCTCGTATCTATAAAGCAACCAATAATTTTATTTTTGGTAATGCATAAATTTTAAATGTAGACTCAATCTGTGCAAGAAATCATGTTTAGAATGCCATCAACCGTGAAAATCGGTTCACTTTTGACAAAGTTATGGGGTTTGAAATATGGGAGCTATGGGATCCGCGAACTTTACATGTCAAAATTTTTGTCAATTTTGACATGATTTTTGACCAAAAATTTGACCCCCCCAAATTCACTTTTAATGTTGTTTTTTGTGCTAATTATAGCCAATAAAATCGATTAAAAACATAAATTCGCAATTCCAATTTTTGAAAAAAAAATTTTTTCGAAAATGAGTAAGGGGGGGGTACATGCTTTTTCAACCAAAAAATTCAAAAAAAATTTATTTTCAAAAATGAAAATATTTTGAATGTTGAATAAATCTATAGGAAAAATCATGGTCAGAATGCCCTCAAACGTGAAAATCGGTTCACTTTTGACAAAGTTATGGGGTTTGAAATATGGGAGCTATGGGATCCGCGAACTTTACATGTCAAAATTTTTGTCAATTTTGGCATGATTTTTGACCAAAAATTTGACCCTCCAAATTCACTTTTAATGTTGTTTTTTGTGCTAATTATAACCAATAAAATCGATTAAAAACATAAATTCGCAATTCTAATTTTTGAAAAATAATTTTTTTTGAAAATGAGTAAGGGGGGAGTACATGTTTTTTTGACCAAAAAATTCAAAAAAAATTCAAAAATGAAAAAATTTTGAATGAAGACTCAATCTATACGAGAAGTCATGGTCAGAATGCCATCAAACGTGAGAATCGGTTCACTTTTGACTTAGTTATGGGGTTTTGAAATATGGGAGACATGGGATCTGAGAACTTAACATGTAAAAATTTTTGTCAATTTAAACGTGATTTTCGACTAAAATTTTGACCATTTGATTTTGGCACTGAATGTTGGTTTTTAGCTAATTCTATAATTAAAATATATCTATGGAAGTTTAAAAGTCGGGAGGTATGGATGCGAAAAGTTTTTATCTGGTTTGTTCAGATTTAAGAATGAGGGATATATAGATTCCATGTTTCAAGAGTAGCAGATTGTTGAAATTCTCAAGTACAAATAATTAAAATTAATATGAAAATAGACGACAAGCCCAGACCAAAAGAACACTTGATAAAGTTTTGCGCATTATGAGAAATACATTTTATGATAGCCATCATGTAAAAATTATGGGGGCCTTTTGTAAAAACTTTGACTGCTCAATTGTAGTTTGTGGCAGGAAGCAATTGGATTGTTCAATGTGCATGCTTAACCTTTTTTGTTAAAAAATTTTTATTAAAAAATTTCCCTCTTTAGCTGCACTTTAAAGGACAAACGAAAGGGGGAGCGGGGCGCAGGGGATAGGGGCATGCTGTTGTGCAGCTATTGCTGGGACTAAAATCAATGTCCTGCTTGCTACGCCTCGTTCAATGCAGCCAGTTTGTCAGGGCCAGGCGGCTGCTGCCCGGCTGAAGGCTGCTACAGGACCCTGAGTGGGCGGGGTGGTACAGGGGTACGTGTACAATAAATTTCATATTGCCATAGGACATAAAAGGGCGTGTATAATATGCAAACACAATCAACGCGTCAGGACAGTTGTGTTAGCTGTACACGCACTGCGGGAAGAAGGGAAGGGGTAAGCGAAAGGACTCGTAATGAAAGAAAGATGCCGGCAACACCACACCCTTACATTCACTCTCACTCACACTCACATCATGACAATTCAAAACAGAGTACAATATGTGTGCACACACTTACAACTAACTGTAAAGCTAAACTTTGAACGCAGGCACATATTTTGTGTATGTGTATGTATGTGGGTGTGTGGATGGTTGCGAGTGTGTGTGCTTAAAGCAAAGCAATATAAAAGGAAATAAACCGGCGACAGCGCTGCCAGGCAGTCCGCTTGAATATGAGCAGAAACTAAACGAAAGCATAAAAAAAAATATATAAAAAATAAAATAAGGAAAAATCAGAAGAAACTGTTTTCTTTGTGGCCATCACTTGAATACCCTGTATAAAATTTGATATGTTTATATACCTAGGGAATTAGAATTAAAAGTAAGATAATATCTGATAAATCAAGAGCCAAGTTTTGTGCACACATATCAAAACAATTGTAATAAACAAAAATCGTAATTTTGACGCGTTACCGACAGTCATAGCTCCTAATTATAATATTTTGATACTGATCAAGAATACATTTAAATACTTAAATTACCCGAAAATGTCTACTTTACTTAAAAAAAGTAAAACACCCTCTACAATAGTTTTAAAAGTGAATAAGAAGCAAAATATTTATATATATATGTTTATATATAACAAGTAAGATTGCTCTACTCGGGACCTCCTGACTAGCAGATACCCTGAACCCAGCATTTTACACATACACACAAACTCTCGGCACTTAATAAGTATTGAGATAGTTAAGTTAAAAAAACATTAATTCGCAATTATAAACGAAAAATGAAATGCACCACGGCTTGACCGTGAATCGAACCTGCGACCCTCTGCTTCAGAAGCAGAACTCTTATCCACTGCACCACACTCCTATTCA
>SCDY01001484.1:0-28178 GCA_004143825.1 Drosophila micromelanica
TAGAATCAATTTGGCGGACAAATCATGACCAAAATGGCATCAGACATGAAAATCGGTTCAGTTTTTACAAAGTTATGGAAGTTTGAAATGGATTTTTTTTCCCAAAATAAACAAGGGTCCCCCTTGTAATTTTTTCAAAAAATCAAAAAAATGATATTTTCAAAAATGCATATATTTAAAATGTAGAATCAATTTGGGGGACAAATTATGACCAAAATGGCATCAGACATTAAAATCGGTTCAGTTTTTACAAAGTTATGGGAGTTTGAAATGTGGGAGCTATGGATTTTTTTTTCCAAAACAAACAAGGGTCCCCCCTTGTGATTTTTTCAAAAAATCCAAAAACTGATATTTTTAAAAATTA
This sequence comes from Drosophila micromelanica, assembly GCA_004143825.1. Classification (NCBI taxonomy): domain Eukaryota; kingdom Metazoa; phylum Arthropoda; class Insecta; order Diptera; family Drosophilidae; genus Drosophila; species Drosophila micromelanica. Next base: position 365 of record SCDY01001484.1, read on the forward strand.
ATATATTTTAAATGTAGAATCAATTTGGCGGACAAATCATGACCAAAATGGCATCAGACATGAAAATAGGTTCAGTTTTTACAAAGTTATGGAAGTTTGAATTGGATTTTTTTTCCAAAATGAACAAGGGTCCCCCCTTTTTTTTTGTGGAGACCCTGTGCAGAAAAAAATGGGTTGTAAGTTGTGCTGCGCTTTTTTATATTAAACATTCAGTAAAGCAACGAAATAAAAATTGTCATGAAATAAATAATTATATAAATACATCATTTATATACTCATATATTCCAAAAATGTTTAAAAAAACGAATTTATATTATTATGTAAACCTAGCCGAAAATAAACTTTCGACTCTAGTATTCTTGTTATTTTTAGTGAATTTTCTCGTCCGCTCCTATCTCTCAATCCATCGCCCATTTTCGACTTGAACTCGTCATAAATTTTAATACACATTTTGGTTTGCAAATTGCTTAAAAGATGAATTTTTCGCAGTTTCTCCCTCTCTCTCTCCTTCGCCCACTCTCTCTGTGCCTGCTACTGCTGCTGCTGCGGCTGTTGTCCTTTTGCAGCAGTAACCACAACTGCAGCGACAACTGTGACGAGCCCGTCAACTTTTGATTGACTGGCCAAGTTCAACTGATGTAGCTCTTGGCTCTTGGTTCTTGGCTCTTGGTTCTTGTCTCTGGGCTGTTGGCTCCTTTCCTTGAAGCACTCCACGCACTGGCATAGAACGGCAGCAAATTGCATAATTTTTACATAAATATGCTGACGTGCATTCATAATCATAAAAAGGGTTAAAATTCTTTGTTTTGTTGTTGGCCTTTGTTTTGGGCCCCGCCTGTCTCTTGGCCAACGCCAGCAAGTACTTGTGTTTGGTTGGTCTGTTATTTATTTGGCATGATGCCTGCATATATTCTTTTTAATATGCAGCCTAATAGGCATTCGTCTAAAGGCATTCGCCAACTTTCCAGCGTTCCATTCCCGCGCCCGAATTGACAAAATGTATGCAAAATTAAAACAGCAACAAAAGGGCAACAGGATAGTGCATAAAATATTTATGATATCGAATTGTATTGGCATTATTTTCAGCTTCAATGCCAGCTTATAAGTCGAAAACTAATGTACATGAATTACGAATGCGTACAAATTCAGACATTTTGTGGATATAAAAAGCGAATTCATCTACAGGTGCAATTCAGGTTGACTTCGAAAAAAATCAGCAATATTTAATGGTATTAAATATTTTTATTTAAATTACAACAAGTGTATTTTATGGATTTTCTCTTTAATCTTGAGCATCTACATGCCTCAACTAGTCACCCACATGGTTGTTTCCACATGCCCATCCATAACGCACATTCGGACAGTAAAAAGCAACGAGCTGTGAGAGTCAATTGCATGCAAAACTGTGCCATTGTCAGTTGCTGCAGCAGCCGAGCCGAACCGGGCTGGTGGGGATGGAGACCAGGCTCTGTGACTCTGTGTGTGACGACCTACGGCCACACAAAGGGCAACAATGCTGCGCGGCGGAACAAACAAGGGCAGCCGCAAAATGGCCACCGCAACAGCAGCAACGTTGGCTATAAATGACATGCGGGTCAAAAGGACGCCCACACACAACAGCAGCAGCCTGGTCATAAGGCAGTGAAGGCGCGTTCTAGGACTTGCTGCTGCCTGCAATTCCTGTTGTTGCTGCTGCTGCCCAGCAAATGTCGTTATAAATGGCAGTCATAATAAGTGGGTTAAATGCCCAGACGGACGACGGACAAATGGGTCGCCCAGCCGCACTGGGTCTCTGTGTCAGCTGTTAAGTGGCCAGTCGAGCGCAGAGCAGGAGCAGGAGACGAAGGTTGGTCGTGTGTTGATTTGCTGTTGATTTTGTCTTGTGTCTTGTGCAAAACTAATTACCGATAGTTCAGGAGGTCACTCGCCCATCGAAGTCGCTTTAAACTGCAATTAAACGCCACTTGGACTTTGGCCAAGGCGTCGGCGTTGACCGGGCCCAGAACTGAAGCGATTATAAAGCAATCAAGTGGTTGGCTGCCTGCTGCCCACCACCCCGTTGCACAAACTGGCAGCCACATTCACATCATTTGCAAAATCATAATTCGCGTGTTAAGCGCGCATTAGTCTCACGTTGATTTATCACAGCAGGTACCACGAAAACAGCTATAGAAACTGGGTCTGGGTCTGGGTCTCGGTCTGGGTATGGACTGGGTCCTTGCGCGCTGGTCCAGAGAACAACTACAAATTGGGACCGCTGACTGCCACAATGTGGAACGCGGCTTTAATAACCGAATTCGCAGCTAATTTCGAGCTGAAAGTTCAGCGGGACAGTGCCGGAGGCGTGTGGGTGCGGCCTGAATTAGAGATGGGCGCGTGAGCTTCTAAATATTGTTCCTTATCCAATTAAGATTATATATATGCCTTTATAATTAAGAAAATATTGTATTTTAGCCGCGTTAAATTCGCTCAGTGCCACATGCAACACCAGTTGCCACAAGGCACCATCTCTAAGTGGCATTCATCAAGAAGCGCCTCTTGAGCACACAGCACGACCAGCCCAGGCCGACACTCGACCAGCTGCGCATTCGTTAAGCCAACGACTTACTTTTCGGCGGCTGCAGTGGTTGCTTGGTGGCTCCACGGCAAAGTGGAGCAAATTTATGCCCAATTTCATGCGAGTGGCAAATGATTTATGCGACAGCGCGTTGCAATTGCCAAAAAGGATATGTGCGTTGATTTCGTTTGGCCCCAGGACAAATAACTTCATTACGTTGCTCTCTCTCCTGCCCTCCCTCTGTCTACATTGCTGCTTGGTCTGCCCCGCCCCCGATCAGCTGCAAAGGTTGTCCCCCTTTGGTAATGATGTTTCATGTTGTTGTTGATGTTGTTTGGAATTGGGATTGGGATTGGGTTTGAGGATTGTAAAATATATGCAAGGCAAATCGCACGATTCTCGTGATGTTGCTCATATTTGGGCACCGTAACAAGCGAGGCAACACGCGACAACAGCAACAACAGCAACAACACACACAAACAGCGACAACGCGCGAAAATCGCATTCTACTTATGGCGTGAATTTCGCGATCGTCTTCTTAGCTTTTTGCTTTGACACTTGGCACAGCCGAAATTCGATTCAAATTCCCAAATTCAAATTTAAATGCAACAGCAACAACAACAACAACAATACTGTTGCTTAGAAATTGGCAGGAAGTCACGCCATTTGAACCATTTGTTTGTTAACAATAAACCGTTAGTAACATGACGCTGATTACACATGCATTCGTAGTAAATGACAACATTTATCATTAGGCCAGCTCAAAACAGCAACAACAGACAGCAAAGAGGTGCACAATTTGCCGTTAATTGCAAATTCTGATGCAAATTTGATGCAGTCCTGCAACAGCAACAGCAACAGCAACAACAACATCAACAACAAACCATAAAAAAAGAACTTGAATTCATCGGCAAATGTCGGCTTATGGGATTTCATTGACAGCCTCGCGGTGCCACGGTCAAAATGTCCTTAAGCCCAATGTTTCAGTGCCGGCGGCAGCAACAGGAATATCTTGTTGTTGTTGCTGCTGCTGCTGCTGTTGTAGCTGGTTGCAGCAGGTTGTTGCACGCACGTAATTAAGACGACAAGTGAACGACCTCAGCTGTCAGAGGGACACGCGGAAAGGGCTTGCAGCTGGCCCGGATTGCGGTGCAATCTAACAAGAGACAGATTGGTTCGAATACTGCCTGACACTAATAAGCTAATGATTCAATACCCAAGAACTATTAAAGAAATATAAAAATTTGTTATTCGTAGAACAAATAAATAAGCTTAACAGTCAGCTGCAAATTATATCTAATCGATAAAGCAAAGCCAAAGTAACCTTGAAAATCTCTTTAGTCTCGACAAATTTATGGGAATGGAATGCGCCGCCATAAAAAGCACACAAATCTTATTGGGCGCAAGGGGGCAGAGCTTCCTTTCATTTCGAATCGATCAGCATGCGTAGCGATCTGCCAGCCACAACAAATAAAATATGTTTTGTGTATTAATAAAAGCCCGAAACGATTGCACTTCACACCTCATTGAGATTGGCCATAAAGATGCCTTAATAACTCAGCTAAGCTGGAGACGAGCCCAATGGAGTTGAGTTCCTGCCCGCTGCCCGTTGCCCGCTTCCTGCTGCATGTTGGCCGGTCTGGGCTGTCAGTATCGTTTATGGCTGCCCATATTTAATTTGCCGCTTCGCTCGATGGCCAATTGAAGTGGTTCGATAAGGGGCCAAATTCATAAATATGAAAATGGCTTCATTTCATGCGCGATTCGGACTGAACGCAGCTGGATTGAACTGGACTCGGACTTGGACTTGTGCTTGGGAGTTGCCCTTCATATCGCTTAAATTAAAACTTAAATTTCAACACTCGCTGCTTGCGATACGGGACCATATTTTACAGGCCAAAGCAAACACAATAATAACAACAACTACAACAGCAATTCAACTCAGTGGCAGGCTGACAATGGGAAAGGCGTTGCAGCTTTATCTGACAAATGCGCGTATATCTGCCGAAATGAGGCAGCAACATCAGCAGCAACCAGCAACAGCAACAGCAGCCGAAACGAAACTGACCCTCACATTCATTTATCAATGCTGCAGAATGTGTCGCCGTGCAAGGAAGAAAGTAGCAGTCAAAAGCCGCACCTCTAACGACTGCTGTTGCTCCCGTGACCATTCAGCCAGTCAGCGATCAGCCGAGAATCGTCGTTGGTTGGTAATAGAACTAACCGAGTGCCGTCTTGTCTTGATCTACCGCCGTCCAGGTTGGTAAGACGACGACGACGACGACGACGCCGGCTACTTCATCATCATCTGAAATGTGCGGCGCGTAGTCATGGGCTGACATTTTTGAGTTGCCGTCGTTGTCTATGGCTGGCCCAACGGCAGCAAAAAGGTAGCAACATCAGCAACAGCAACATACAACAGCAACAGCAACAGCAACAACAACAACAAACACATCAAGAGCACACAATAACAAACAAAAACGGCAGTGAGGCCTCCCAATGATTAATTGACTTTCAAAATTGCTGAAATTTTTAATTTATTATACGCGCCAAAGTGATTAATCAGTAGACAAAGCTGCGGCCAAGCACAGGGCGACAGAGGCGGAGACGGAGAAGAGCGCCGAGGGGGGACGACCGCTGCCCAGCCAAAAGGTAACAGCAGCAGCAGCAGCAAACTCTTGGCAGTTAACGTAGGCAGCGACTGCGGCTACGAGATTGAAAGTGCTGGGCAGCAGCCAGCAGCAACAACATGAACAACAGCAACAACAGCAACAACAGCAACACGACAGCAGCAAGCAGATGTAGTTGTTGTTGTTGTTGTTCATTTTTATGTCGCTGGCAATCCTTTGAGCGCATCAGTCAGCGTCAGCAACGTTTAATGCTTTTAATTGCCGCCACTGTTGCTGCTGATATTGTTGCTGCAACATGCGACAGTCGCATTAAGCTAAATAAAGCTTAGATAATTGTGCTGTTGTATAAAACTCAGCAAAGCACTTGAACTGATTTGGGAATTTGGCTGAGCAAAAATGGGGCGTGGTTTTAACTTTGCGACGTCAGCCACGCCTCTTGGCCCAGTTCAAGGAGAAGCGTTAAGCATAAAGAGTATGTGTATTAATTAAATCCAAGAAACAACAAAGGAAACATAAATTTTCCAATAAGACACTTTCAATGTGGCCCAAAAACAAAAACGCACTGCGACTTTGAGCCAAAAGGCGAACCAGAGGAAGAGCCGAAGCCCGAGCCCGAGTCGGAGCCAGAGCCAGAACCGTTAGTTAGCATTTTGAATGGCTGCGTTCCGTTGCTTTTGATGTTCGGCGAACAGACACATTAACATAAATATGAGCGTAAGATAAGTGAAGAACACACCCAGCGCCCCAAACTTGAGGAATGGGAAAAGCTGTTGCCAAACGAAATCTCTGGCCAAGGCTCATTGACATGCGTTAGACAAGCGAAAAACGCAGAAAGAGTGAGCGAGATAGAGAGAGAGACCGATTGGGAGAGAAGAAGTGAGAGAGAGTGTATGGGGCAATGGGCGGGCGTGTATCAGGGGCGTGACCTGTTGCATCTGGCAAGGCAGGAAAATCTCAATAGATGATCGTAAACACAATTACGTTTTGCGGTCAGAGCAACGACCATCAAAAAGTGGGTGTGCCCCGACAGCAAACGCCGGCAACATATTTGACGCATCGCTGGCAACATTCAAATGTTGCACCAACAACTTAAAGATGTGGCAGCCAACCTAGCATAGAGCTCGGCAATCAAATGAAGCAGCCAGCTTCATGCTGATGATGATGATAATGATGCTGCTGTTGCTGTAGCTGTTGCTGTTGCTGATGAGTAGGACAATATCAAGGCTTGTTGCTGTTGTTGATGGGCCAATGTTTCGGTCAGTTGCCATAACGAATCGCATTGGAGTACAGTGCGGGCAACACATTAAGGGTTGTCTTCCACGGCCAGTCGCAAGTTGCAAGTTAAGAGGCGGCGGCAACAACGCGCAATTTATAAAATGTCTTAATTTTTTCGTTGCCATTGCCAGCAACAGCAACGAGCAACAACAACAGCAACAACATTCGGGCGGGCGTCAAGCTTAAACGCCGCAGGAAAGCCAGGCCAGGCCAAGCTAGGCCCGGCTCAGGTCCAGGTCTGGTAACGCTGGGCAGTTGGCTAAAATGACTGACGCTGATGCCTGTCAGTTCGTCGGACAGCCGGCAACTTGTTGCTGTTGCTTGTAACTGTTGTTGCTGCTGCTGTCGCCGTCATCAATTTTTCGCAGGATTGTTGTTGTTGGTGGCGATAAATTGCATTTTAAGCGTATTTTCCCTGGCATTATTATGACTTTATAAACTCTGCGGGCTTTATGCCTTCGCACAATGGGCACTTTGCATTTGTTGTTGTTGTTGTTATTGTTGTTGTTGTTGTTGTTGCTTTCTCACCGCCCCACGAAACGCCTATTGGCGCAGTGAAACGTCCATCCTGGACGCAAGGTGTGAGCTATTTTTATATATAGGAACGAATACCCTTTGATTGGCAATGATGAAATGCGTTGCGGGCGGCGGCGGCTAAGGGGCAAGGGCTGGCCAATCGGGCCACTTGATGTGCTGCCATGTTGCTCGTCTGTGTTCGTAACAAGATAATTGCTTAATTTGATTAGCAATTGTTGCTATTGCTGTTGCTGTTAGCAGCGCTGCTGTTGCTGTTGCTGCTGCAACTGATATTGCTGTTGTTGGCGGCCAACGCACCGCTGGGCGTGCAAATTGCTAACAATTTTGATATTTAAATTATTGAGCCTGTTGCTGACTCGAAACGAGTCGAGTCGAACAACGACAACAACGACAACAGCAACAACAGCAACAGCAACAACATGACAGCTCAATAAACATTCCATCAAGAATGGAGTGTAAAAATCCAATTTTCATAAGTGGCCGCCAGCCAACCAACTGCTGACCAGCGACTACTGTCCACAGCAACGTCCTCCAGTCCAGTCCAGTCCAGTCCTTTAGTTCCCCTATCCTTTTGTCCCCGCACTTATCCCCTGCCCCAACTCTTCGTTTCGGTTCGCTGCATCGCTTTGCAATGGCATTGAGCAAATGGCATAAATTAGCAACTGTTGCCGCTGCAGCTGCAACCGGACAGCAACCAGCTCCTAATTATGAAATGCACTTTTTATAAGTGCACTTAATTTGACAATTATATGGGCTTTACACACAGCGACCCAGGCAATAAGGCATCGCGAAAATTGAGTGCAAGAGCGGATATAAAATATACAAATTTCCTAATTAAATAAATTGATGTTAAAACTGTTGAAAAAACAAATCGCAGGCCTTCTTTCATGTCGCACTCCATTTTGAAGCTTCTAATGTGCAAGTGTCCAATTTCGAGGCAGCATAAAAATTGCTACAAGCCACTGGCCATGTACTTTAATTTGATATTTTAATAAATTAAGCGCAACGAAACTAATGCAAGCAACACCCGCCGAACGGCCACGAATGTTGGTAACAGCTTCTGAGCCAAGATCAATGATCCGGTAGCTGGGGCAGTGGTTCGGGCCGCAGATGCCTGCCAACTGATTGCAATTTGAAATATTCAACGAGCCGGCGCACAACAAGTAACAGGAACAAACGACAAGAACTTCTGTTTGGCCGGACAGCTGGGCGGACAGTTAAGCAGGGAACGCAGACGCAGTCGGGACAGCGACTAAGTAGAGTGGACCAAAGCGACCCAAACATGATTGGCATGCGCCCAGTAGTCAGACCCAGACCCAGACCCAGTCTCAATGCTGACCAGATCAGCCTGTAATGAGCACCTCTCTCTCTCTCTCTCTGTCTCTCTCCATCTCTCGCTCTGCCCACCAGGCTTAGCTGCGGATCTACTGCAATACCTACTACACACTACCTACCAGCACGATCAGCGATAAGGGGAAGCTGCTCATATACGAAATGGTTTTAAATTTTTCGTCTAGTGTTTGATTCTTATTAAAAGATTGGCGAAAGCGTCTTACAAGCGTCTTTCCATTGCGAATTGCAAATGTCGTTTACCCGCCTCCGCCTCCGCCTCTCGTGGCAACCGCCAGATCTATGCCAAACGGGAAACCCAAGCCGCACTCGTTCGCTTACCCAACCCAAATCACACTCCATTCACATTCACATTCACATTCGCATCAACACTGGCTGGAGAGGATGGCAGCCAGTTGACTCCTGCATACAATTAGCCCACAACATTTGAGCAACAAAATGCGCTTGTAACTTATTTAAATCCCGCTCCCCATCAACAGGTCCATTCCGCAGATGCAGCATTATGAACCATAAGCCTAATCAGCAAAGTAATCAGCAGAGCACTCGGCACAAAAACAGTCAAAGACAAAGCCAAAGAGGCAGCATCTGACAAAGCTGGCAAAGACTGAGGGCTTGGCTTATCCTCCATTCAAGCACCCTTGCCACTTGACATTGGCGAGGCGGCAGGCAGATGAAATGCAACAGACGAATCTATTGGCTTATGCTTCTCCCAATTTTGACTCTTATGTTAAAATACTTTCAAGACAAAAGTTCAGTTTGCTTCATTAACGGTTGAGTTGTGCCAAATTTATGACAGGAAAAAATATGAAAAATTTGGATAGCAAATTAGGTTGTTTATTCAAAAAGGGAAACAATTTTGTTTTTATTTATGTAGTTAGTGAACAATTAAAAATGTACATGAAACTGGCTCGAACTTTAACTAATTTCGGTTCGCGGCAAGCTAGCGCTCTAACCGTTAGTTCTAAAAGTAACTGAAGGCCATAACATCACTTGCTGTTCCTGTTCCTCGCTGGTTAGTTATTTGTACGTTCCAACAGTTTTCAAATTGCTTCTCATGTCTTATGTGGGCTACACTTTTAATAACAAGAAACAGTCAATGCCACGCGAAATCTCGGCAATTTATGTGGTCACAGATCGGGCAACAATTTTACCAGCTTCAACTCCAGCCTCAGCTCCATCTGCAACTGTTGTTGTCGGGGCCAAATCATGAATGAAGCTTCTCTCTGGTGTTGGCCTGGCCCAAATAGTGTGTACTCGTGGCTCGTATGGAACGCAATGCAATTACTTATCACAGTATGCAGCCAGTTGGATAAACACCGCGAGCGGGGGGGGAACGGGGAATGGACTTTGGGCAACGACCTGGCAAACTGGCATCGAAATTACTTCACAGTACGGCCTGAAACCTATGTGTATGCAAATGCAATGTGTCTAGGTGCCGTGCCATGGACACGACTATTACCTGTCACATTGTCAGGTGATTGCGAAATTGTTGCGTTACGCCAGCGCCCATTGCCCATTGCCCATTGCCCATTGCCCATCGACCATTGGCCATTGGGAGAGTTGGCCTTAAATTTGTGGGAAACATCAACTGCAACTAAGTGCCGGCCATTGATGAGGGGTCCCCAGTTGGAAACGTGACTCGAACGTGACGTTTGTGCAAACAGGAAGATTCAACTGACAGCAGCCGCGGCAGCCGCAGCCGCAGCAACAGTTGGCGCTCTTGGGACACCACCAACCGAGTACCGAGTACCAAGTACCGCGTACGAAGTCCAACTCACTGTCACAGCCACAGACAGACAAGAGTTAATACAGTTCAACTTGAGTTGGTGGCTTAGCTGTTGCTGGAGTCGCAGTTGGAGCTATAGTTGACTTGATTGCCAGCGACGTTGCTGGTGGTCAAGGCAAATGGCAAGGCCCGATACCTAAATCCAAAGCAAAAGCCAAAACGGTATTCGCCAAATTACTCGTACTTAAACGTTGCAGTTGTTATTGTTGCTGTTGTAGTTGCCCATGACTTTGAATGCGTTTCGCCCTGTTTTTGACTTTATCAGCGCTTACATCATGAGCCACAATATGCCATGGCTTTCAAATCAAATTTGCATTGTCATAATTTACAATTGCGCTGTGGCTCTGCGATGCGTAGGCCGAGCTCGGGCCATGTCGAAAGCAGTCGGGACAAAAGCCGTGTAATTGATGAAAGTCTCCAATCGCTATTAATGTCATCGATAACAACATTCTGGCTGGCCGTTAGCAGTGAGCGGCAATGTGCGATGAAGGCTCTGGCCAGGCCCACACCGGAGCACACATCTGCATCTGGTGGCTCTAGAAGTTCTGGTGGTTCTGGCTTTGGGGCTTACAAGCTCATAAACATTGGCGACACAAATCAAAACATGTCACAAACAGTTGCTACGCCTCAAAAATTCTTGGAAAACGTTTTACTTCCTGGTGCCAACTGTCAACATGTCTAGGACAGGGCACCAGGTCTCCGCGCCCGCAGCCCGCAGCCCACAGCCCTTTAACTGATTTATGAGCCGCGTCAATTGCAGTGAAGCCTAAGTAGCTAACCAAACAATTACCAAGTCATAAACGTGGCCATAAACCGACAAACAATGTTAAGAGCCCTGCATCTTTTCGCATAACCCATTCAAGTATTTCATGAGAAAGCGCACTATCTACACCCAAAATACACACAATGAGCCATATTGCCAAATTCCATATACCATAAGGAATAATCAGATGTCCTGCTTATGCCTTGCAGTTAAAGAAGCTACGCCTTAAATCCTCTTGAGTAAACACTTCCCTCTAAATGCCCGGCCATTGTATGAACGTGGCTTATCGAAAGAAAGTCTTTTAATAACTCATATACATAATGTGCTTTTGTGTGTGCGAGCCATAACACAATCACTAAATCAAAACTTCAGACATGAGAAATATGAAAATTGAAAAACCGTTTCGTCGGAGCCGTGCCTCATGTGGAACTCTTCGGATTCCAGGAATCGGCAACAGCAACGGCAACAAGAACAAGAACAGCTCCATTGATGCAGCATATCTCTGAGTGGAGGCTGACGTGCGGAGCTGCAACCGAAATGGCCCAAAGCGCGATACTCAACACTTTAAACAAGTTTTTGACACCGAAAACTGATTTGCTTGAAAAAGGGAAAACATTTTTATATTGGCCATTTCAATTATCTTAATGCACTTTAATATGCCAGGGCCAGTTGAGATCTTTTTACCGTTCTCTGACGCACCTTTGCAACGAATGCATCTCACTCCCCCTCTCCTTCTCTCTCTCACTCTCTCCCTATCACGCTCTCTGTCACACTCTCTGTGTATGTGATTGTGATTATCAGCTAATAAGGCATCAATAAATTTTGGTAAGCAGCAACAGCAACATCGGCAGCAGTCGAAAATGCCATGGGGTCTCGGGATCGCCTCGAGATGATGCCGCCGATTGCGCCACGCAGATTGCAATTAATTTGCAATAACTTTTGATAAATGCTCAAGTGTTGCCTTTTGCTCTTGCTGTTGTTGTTGTTGCAGTTACTGTTGCGCGGTTATTCCATTTTATTTTTTCGTGTGCATGAAAGTGGCAGATAAAAAGCTGACGCGATCAACTGTCAGAGATAGCATAAAGGGCTAAGTACGTAAACCCGTTACCTTCATGTGTGAAGACTTTAGTGTCTATATACCATAAGCTAGTCTTAAATTATAATTTGAAAAAAAAAAAAAACACAGTCGATTAAAGTTAGAAATTCGCAATTCTAAATTTCAAAAAAATTTTTTTTCAAAAATAAACAAGGAGGACATGCTTTTTTCCAAAAAAAAAATTCAAAAAAATTTTTTTTTAATTCATACATTTTAAATGTAGAACCGATCTTAATGAAAAATCATGATAAAAATGCCATCAAACGTGAAAATCGGTTGAGTTTTGACAAAATTATGGGAGTTTGAAATATGGAAACTATGGCTCCGAAGACTTGTCAAAATTTTTGTCATTTTTGACATGATTTTTGACCAAAAATTTGATGCGCTCAGAATCGAGCTTAATGTTGTTTTTTATACTAATTATGACAAACACAATCGATTAAAATTAAAAATTCGCAATTCTAAATTTTGAAAAAAAAAATTTTTTTTGAAAATGAACAAGGGGGGTACATGCTTTTTTCCAAAAAATTTGCAACAAATTTTTTTTTCAAAAATTCATACATTTTAAATGTAGAACCGATCTAAATGAAAAATCATGATCAAAATGCCATCAAACATGAAAATCGGTTGAGTTTTGACAAAATTATGGGAGTTTGAAATATGGGAAATCAGTTAAGTCGTCGGAAAAAATTAGAAATATCTGTACAACAATAATAATATTGAGTAACAAAACTTATGTTCGAACTACTTCGATTCAGTGCAGCACGTGGTTAAAGCCTTTACAAACTTATCTTTTTCATAGTTAATACACATACAATATATATTTGTGCTTGTCGTACTGGAAAAATATCTAAAACAGAATCTAAAAAACAGAATCGAAAAAGCCCCAAAGGCTATACCATTTTATTAACTTGCCATCAAGTTTTATGAGCAGCCGCTAAGAAAAATGCCGAACGATCAGCATAAAAATCGCATGCGACAAATTTGCCATTGACGTTAAAACTGCAGTATTGTGGGAATGCTGAAAATTTGAAAAATGTCATCAATAACGAAAAGTTAATAAAAAATAATTAATTTAAGCGAGCACAGCAGCAACAGTTGCAGTTGCAGTTGCTGGCCAGCCAAAGAGTTGGGGAACTCGAGAGCTGGGCGGGTCTATCCACACACATTGGCGCTGCAAGCGCATTTAAATTGAATAAAAGTTGCTGAAAAGCCAAACTCGAACCAGGAGACCCACTGACAACGCCTCAAACGTGGCACAACGGCAACTGTTGCTGGTTGCAGCAGCAGCAGTTGTTGTTGCTGGAGCTGCTGCCGTTATGCGCTTAACATCTTGGCATCCAATCAATTAGTTTTTATGCGCTTCATTGCCAAGCGCTAGCTGTTCCCGTCCCGGCCAAGCCTCCGGTCCCGTCTCTGCAGCTGTTGGCAGTCGGGCTACAGGCCAAGTCGTCAGCAGTGTCAGCAACAAATTGGCGAAGGGACAACGACAACGATGACGACGACAACTTGCAACTCGCAGCTCGCAGCTCGCAGCTGGCAACCAGCAGCTTTTGCCGACAGCGTCTACTAAAATGTAATGCGCCATACTTTCTCAAAATATATCGAGAGCTGGATGCGATGAGAGCCCAGGGACCGCGACGAGTCGAGAAATGCATTCAAATGGCTTTCAAATGCCAGCGAAATGTGCGCAACTTTGCGGTTTTCAACGATTGACAAATCAATTTGGGGTTGACTCTGGCCATGGCTCTGGGTCTGGGTTTGGGTCTGAATTTGGGTGTGAGGCTTTTGTTTGCACAAAGTGCAACACCTGCTGGTTGATCGGTGTTGATTTTTGCCTGCCGAAGGCCAAGAATACCCGCTAGCTGACACCTAACCAGCCAAAGCAGTCACGTCGATCACAGCCATTGAACACTTGGCAAATAAATGTATGCGCATTGCTGTTGCCAGCGGCAAGGGGAAGATCGACGACAAGCTGCATAAATGCATGAGGATGGGCACCGACTCACATCTGCATTTGTGTTGCCTCCGAGAACTGCCAATGATGGCATGCATGTATTTTGGCCAAGTCATTGCCGCTTGTTGTTGCCATTTGTTGGTTGCGGCATTGTTGCTGTTGTCCAAACACAACTGAAGTGTTAAAAACATTCCCATGTCAGGTATTAGCAATTTAAGTTAGCTCCCCCTCGCAGCCTTTGACCACATATCTGTCAGATACAAATACTACAAAGTCAAGGTTGGGCAAATAGAAAACCCGTCCGATTGTAACAAAGTTATGGCAACAAATTAACTTTACTTAACTCCAAGTTGTCATTTCTTCGTTTTTATTATCATGGATCAATAAAATGTTTGTGAATTCATCCTGTAACCCTTTATTTAAATTTGAAAAACATTGTCCTTCGGACTATTTAAAATAGATAGAAAACATAACTAATTACAAATTTTAAAAGTTGAGAAACAACCTATAAGCTAAATTGTTGTGTTAATTGAGTTGTTGGCTGTCTGCAACTAGTTGTTGTCGTTAGCCCTTAAGTTCTTATAACACACAGCAGTACACAGCTGCTGTTGTTGTTGTTGTTGTTGTTGTTGTTGTTGTAATTGTTGTAATTGTTGTGTTAGCTGTTGTTCCATGTGTCCAGCCTTTGTCTGTTTGCAGTTCCACTGCAACTAGAGTTGCCCGTGTCCACTGTCAGTTGTTTCGCAGCAGATTTTCAAGCTGCCAGCATCCGTTTGGTCCTTCTTCTACTTCTTCTACACCGCCTTAGCCACTGTTTTCCCTCTTCACGTGGCGCTCACAAGGATTCATGAGTCATAGAAGCTGCTATTACTCCCCTGACATGCTGACTAATATGCTCAAGTATCTCTTATGTTAAGAAAAAAACTAAATTGACGTTAAGCAAGTGACACCAAGGATAACAGAGACAATGAGAAACTTGAATACCCTGCCTAAGTGTCTGATATTAAAAGTTATTTTGTAGTAAGAATCATATAATTGTATTTAGTTATCAAATATGCCAAAACTTGGTTTATTTATTTATATAAAAGCTCAATATACATTTCTTAAATTAATAAATTTTAAAATTTACTTCACACACGCTTTTCACCTTTGTAAGGGTATAGAAAAACGCAAGGCACACACGCCTAAAAAAATTGACAGAGACAAAAGCCTAAGCAAATATCCAGGCAAGACCCAACAAAAACTACCAATCATAGCAACCAGAACAGCAACAACAACAACAACAACAACAACTGTAACTGCTGCAACTGCTACAACAACAAACGTTTTGTGTCACAAAATATTTGAATGTAAAGTGCGCGACTCGACTGCGACTTGGTTGCTGTCTCTATTCCTTGGCAGCCGGTGCAAGTGCCTGGGCAGGCTGACGTGCGCCTGTGCGACCAGGTAACGAACCGCCCGCGTCCACGTCCAAGTCCACATCCGCGCCTGCCCCGCCCCCTGCCGCTGCTCCCGTGTCTGCACCCGCGTCCAATGGGTCGGCTCACTAATTGGTCACGACAGCAGCAAGCGTTGAGTTTTTGAAAAGCGAAAAGTAAAATCCATTGAATTTGGCAACGCTCCAACGTTGCGATTTTTGTTGGCCAGCGCAGCTGAAACCTTCAATTTTGGTAGCTATAGCTATAGACAGGCAAAACAAAGCTACCCCCTCCACCCCCCTCCCTGCACAAGCAGCAACCAGCCGCCTGATGGGGTCTTAAAGTTTAACGTCGCAATTGATTTTAGTCGTCAGTTTTGTGGGCTTTGATTTTTTGTTTTGTTTGTTGTTATTCTTGCTGTTGTTGTTGTTGTTGTTGTTGAACCGATGGCGCAAAACTTTAAGCATTTAACATTAAACTATTCGATTATTTTTAGTCGTTTATTTGGTAAATTTATAAGCGACTGCACTTTAGTTTTATTATTGAATATAAATTTAAATGCATTTTTAATCAGTGTTTTATGTTCGCCCAAATTGAAAAGCATTATTCAAACTATTATAAATTTTTATGCTTATTGTTATTTAATAATTTTCAATGGATGGCGTAATGCTATAAAAATAAAAAAAAATAGTTTAAGAGAAACAAATAATCATAGTGAATTTTTAAACATTGTTTTTCAGGTTTGAAACATGTTGTACCCTTGAGATTTTTAGAATTAACAAACGCTTTATTCCTGTCATCTCTTTATAAAAATCAATCGATTGCTCAGATTTCACTTTATACTTCCTGAATGAAATCGCACTCTTCAACCACTTCACTCTTCAATTGGCAAGCCCCATTAAACACGCTGTCTGTTGTAAATGTAATTTCAGCATTATTTATTGGCTCGTTTGTTGCTGTTGCAGCAACAATAATCAAAATTTCGGCAGCCGCCAACGGCAACTGTTTAAATGTATAAAAAGGAGCCAAACGCAGACAACATCATTCATCAAATAAAATTTACTTAATGAAATTAATAAATAAATTATGATATAAATCTTGTACAGTCTCCGTATGAACGCCGCCAACGCCGCCAATGTTTCTGGTGTTGCAGCAGCAGCAACACACCAGCAACATATTTATTAAAAGCTCTAAATTATTGGCAGTCGCATGCAACGGCGGCAACAAAGCAATCGAGGCTGGTCAACTGGCGGACGAGGTAACAACCGGCCACATGGACAACCAGCCAAATCGACAGTTGGACGGCCAAGTGCCCAGGCCACATTAACGAGCAAATGTCAATTTCGCAGCAATCTTTTTGCAATTTTTGTGTTTTTTAGTTAATAATTTTTGCTGTCCAACTGTCGGCAACAGCAACAGCAACAGCAGCAGCTATGGCAACGACAGCAACAACAACAACAACAACAATCGTTGCCGTCGCCATCAACGATGCGCGTGCGCAGAAGCAACAGCAACAACAAAAACAACAACAACACCTGAACTTACGTAATGTGCTAAAATATTTAAGCCTTGCCGAAATTAAGTTAATATATGATTCTTTTTTAATGTTTTAATTGGATTTTTGTGCCATGGCTAGACTTAACGAAGCTACGACGAAAGATATTATTAATAAGTAAGATACAGATGAGATATAGATAGGAAAAATAAAAACTTGTATAGATGTTGATGTTAGTTAGATGTAGATACAGATAAAATAATGATATACCCTTGACAGATCTATTTATTTCATTTCGTAGTCCCTTAGCTTCTGTAAGAGTATTTAAGTTTCGCTATTTTAATGTCCCCTTTTTTCTTTGGGCAGTTGATAAAGTTTTGAATTGCCGGCGTTTTTCATATTTAGGTTTTTTTGTTTTTTGTTGGCACGTAAATGTGTCAAATATTGACAATTTATATAAGTAATGCACATAGAAGCATAGGTAGGTGCCTGCAGGGGCAGCGCTGGAAGGTAGCCTAGGCGAGAGACTGGCAAGAAATATGAGTTAAACGCGTTTTTTAGGTCGTTGCCATATTTTTTTTGTATTTTGTAGTTGTTGATGTTGTGTGTTGTGTGTGTTGTTCGTATTGCAGCATTGCAATTTTGATTGCTGTTGTTTGTAAGTGTACTGTTGCCGGTTGTTGTTGTTGCTGTTGCTGCTGTAAACAGGAGATTGTTATTTGCAACCCGCTGTGCGTACACCGCAAACTGGACAACTTAATTTGGCTAAAGTCGCTTGTTAGTGTTGCCTGTTTGTGTTGTTGTTGTTGGTGTGGTTGCTGTTGCGGTTGTGGTTTGGCCTGTGATTGCCGTTGCTGTTGCTGTTGCCGCTTGCAATATGTGTTCAGCATCGCATCACTGTGGCACATATGAGTGTAGTCTGTGAATAAAGATGAAGAAATCTCCCGCCTGCAGCTCTGCAGTTGTCAAAATGGCAATGGACAAGTTTATTTTATTTCTCTGCTGTTCGCTGTATTTTGTTGTTGTTGTTGTTGTTCTTGTTGTTATGAAAACGGCAACAATTAGAGGAACACGCAGTTATAAATGTTTAGAGAACAACGCAATGCAGGCCTTGACTTTCTTTTCCGTTTAGAGCATGGGAATTTTTATTGCCAATATTTCCAATAGTTTCTCATAGCTATTATCTATCGTTATTAGCTCAGTTCCCCCCACTTATTAAAGTAATTAGTAGGTTTTACTCATTCTAAGCTAAGCTGCTTTGATCCTCTGCCATCCTTTGGACAAATCCACTTTTTTTTATATACCGCTTTAATTGCCCACGTCTTTGATTAATTTGTTGGCTTTCTTAGCTTAACAATTGCTATGCAAGCAACTTAAAAGAAAGGCTATAAAAACGAAGGCAAGCGCAACACAAAAACAGATCCACAACATTTTGCCATTTGCCACGCCAAGTGTTGCAGCAACTGCAGCTGCAACAACAACTGGAAAGTTGTCGCGTCACAAGCAACAAACGACATTTATCATGTTAACCTTTGAAGTGCATTTGTCTAGACGTCTTCAACGAGATTTGTTGTTGTTGTTGATGTTGCTGTTGTTGTTGCCGCACTGCCGTTTCCTGCTGCCGCCGGCAGTTATGACAGCAAACGGCATAAAAAATCACGGAAAAACATCAGAAAGCAACAAGGAATCATAATAATTTGTAATAAATTAACGCCTCGTGTGCGCCGCGACAGGCAACAACAGCAACAACACCTCGTCCAAAGGCGGCATCGGGTCTAGCGCAAGGATTAAAACACGCCCAGGCCCAGGCCTGGCAGCGGCGCAGCAATGTTTCTGCGTCATCTTCATTAAGTCAAGGCGCGTTACCGTTGTTGTTGTTGTTGTTGTTGTTGTTGTTGTTGAGTGCAAAGTCAACCCGCCAGACATGCACACATATGTCACACACACACATACACACAGGTACCCATTGCCCAACTCCCTCTGGCCCTTATCCTTTTGTCTAATTTCACGCTGTCGTCTCTCATCAAAGCCTGACGCGCGTCCCCGGCGAGTAATTCATCATTTCGCGTGACGTACTCGCCTCCAGCTCCAAGCAGCAGCTCCTTGGCACACAACACTCACACACACACACACACAGTCACATAAATTCTCAAGTGCCAAATGCATTTTTTTTATATTTTATACATACATTTATGTCGCTAACGTTGGGGCCTTTTGAGCTGCCTCCAACTTCTGGCAATGGCGTGACAATCGACGACGCGACGTCTCCAAATCAGTTGGAAAGCAAGCAGCGCCAGCGCAGTCCCAGCCATGTGCCATGAAGTCCTCCCGGTCGCCGTCCGAATGGAGCGTCGTTAGCTGCTAATTATTCAAATTAATTGTTTAGCTCGAAAGACACGCGCACGCGCAGCTCAAATGCCAATCAAAGGCGACAGTTGTTGGCCTGGCCAAAATTGGCAACTCGCTTGTTGCAGTCGTTGTTTGAAATTGTTGTTTGCAGTTGCACTCGTTACGAGCTGCATTTAAAAGTTGCTCCTGGCAGGAGGCGAATGAAAACAAAAAAAAAAAACAATAAAGGAGAAGAATAAACCCTTTGTGCCCGCTTGGAATAGCATTCTCTAGCATTTTTAATTGAGTTGTTTTCGGGTGTCTGGCGAGTTTGTATGTTAATTTTGTATTACAAGCAGCAATTATTGCTTACAGTCATGGGGAAAGTACTCAACAGTTGTTGGGGGGGCAGGGTGGGGGGTATCATTTCCTTTCCAACTGCCAAACAAATAGAAATGCAATTTGAATGCAAAGTTTAATTTTAACAGTTTGCAGTTTTGCGACTTGTTTGCCAAAGTTCCAATTTGGGTCGACTCGAATGGCATTTGGTAGGTTGGTAAACCTGTCACAACGTAGAAAACTGACAGTGGCTATGGGAACCGGGAACACCAGACTGTAGCGGATAAGTCTAAACTCAAATGCTGCTGCTGCTGCTGCTGTTGATAGACTGCCAACTAATTGCCTACAATGGGCGTTAGGTGAAGGCGAATTTTTTTTTAATAAAAAACTGTCTGTTAAGATTAGTTAACATATTGATTTCTTGAGCTTTTATTGCCTCTCACTTTAGTTCTGTAAAAGCCGCACAAGTTTGCCAACAGCTGAATAATTCCTGAAATTGAGTTGTTTTTTTCGCATTCCAACGATTTCTCATATTTGTGATAAAGGCAGGACGAATGCAAAGCGAACAACGACAACTCCATTTATTTGCTTTAGCTTCAAGCAGTTGGTTTATGTACTTCACAGTGAGACAACAAAAAATGATTAACTAGCAACTGATTGACTGCAGAATACCCTAAAGTCGAGCCATTCTATAAGTCTGACAGAAACAAAAAGAAGTACAATCAGAAAATATATCATAAATCATATCACAAAGATAAATACACAAATTTAAAATCTTAACAGTGGATATGCCCTTGCGACACATTTTGCTGATTTTACAGGGTATCACAAAAGTAAACTGGAAATGGCGGCCACATTTTTGCTTCTGCCCGGCTAAGATTAGCATCGATTTCTGGCTACTGTTGTTGCGGTTGTTTTCGTTGTTGTTGTTGTTGTTGTTGCTGCTGTCGCTTTAACAGTTGTTGTTGGTGTTGTCAAAAGCGGTTATTTTGTGCTTAAATGGTTTTCGGAATCAAGAAATGAAATGAAATCGGCAGGGATAAAAACTGTTGGCCCCAACCAAAAATGTCGACGATTATGACGACTTTTTGAGGCCCAGCGCCAAGAAAACAAAAAAAACATACACACACACACACAATGATGCAAGCCAACAGCGAAAACGTTTTTGGGGATAAATGTTAAACGAATGTTTATGCAAATTAGAAGCGATCGTCGCTACTGTTTGATGTCCTTTGCAGAATGAATTGCGGCTGCTGCTGGTGCTACTTGCCCCGCAGGAGTGGGAGGAGTAGCAGGAGGGCAGTCGCTTCCAGCTGCCGCTGCTCACTGATGCTGATGCTGATGATGATGCTGATGCTGATGATGATGAGATCAAACGCTGGGCCCAAGAAGCGTTGCCAAAGCGATTTTTGGCAACACGAGTAGCAGCCGGCTGCCAGGAAGAGATTAAATGCGATACCAAAGTGGCTCAGCCAACGGGTGGGTAACTGACTGCCAAACAGTAGCCGCAATTTGGCAAAGCATTTGTGGCAGCAGGGTGCAGGGCATCGGACCGAGAGTCTGTGCACACAGAGCGATCGAATTGCAATTATCGAAATGGGACGATGCAGCGATATTTGAGACACGCTAATTATCTTATTCGAGTTCAAGATGAGCTTTAAGAAGATCAATGAAAGCGGGTTTGCTTTAAGCTTTAATTTAAATTTACTTTTCAAGAGAAATCATTTAATTCAAATGTGATATTTACGAACAGAAATCCAAAATCTCTGCTGCACCTAATTTTTAACAAGTGTAATCCACTTTTTGACTCCTCCATTCGCATGGCCAACACGCGTTCCATTAAGGAGAATCGCACTAAAATCGAATGCTATCGCATTGCAATCGTTTAATCTATGCCGCCATTATTTGCAAAATCGAACTTTAAAAACGTCACAAAACCATTAAGTGGCAGCGCCTAAAGAACTGCCCGCTGTAATCGACTCTTAACGCAGATAATTTGCGATCATTTCGCGTTGATGATGCCACATTGATGATGAGATGATGGCGCTGATAGCGCACGCCGATAACGGTCTTCACTTCCAGTCCCAATCCGAGTCCCAGTCCCAGTCCCAGTTTCAGCCCAAGTTCGATCGGGCAACCTGCCATGCAAATATTGTCACAGGCGAGCGACCAATGCCAAAAGGAGAAATCGAGAGACACGAAACTGGCCAAGAAGCCAAAATGCAATTGGCAGCGGGTTCTACGTGGACGGGCGACTGTCTGCCAGCCTGTCCAGATCGTGTAGATAGTTAAGATCGCTTATCGGTTTGAATTATGGCAGAGCTAAAAGCCTGCCAAAGTGGCTTTTGATGTGTGTGTGTGTTTGTTGTGTGTGTGTGTGTGAGTGTGCGTGCAAAGAGGCACCGCAATACAAATTTGTTATGCATGCGATTTTGTCGCCAAAAGACGACCTTGGCGAACAAGCTCTGATCTAATTAATATACGAGACAGCCTCAAGTGGATTTCGGATCCCAAATGCGTCACTTTCGGTTTCAGGTCGAAGTCTTGCACCTGCCCCAACGGCAATTCAATTAAAAGTCTCCGCGAAATGTCGAAATGTTATCGAAATCGAAGACAACGAACGGCAAAGGCAAAAGTTGTTCAATTGCCAAATTGCAAAAAACAAAAAATGTAAACTGCAAACAGTTGTTGTTTGTGGTTTCTGATGGTTGTGTTGGTGGTTCTGCCTGCCTGCCTGCCCCATGCGGTGCCTTTAAATTGAATATCGTGGCTAAAAGTGAAGCTCGAGCTGGCATTGTTGTTGCTTCCGCTGGCTCTAATATGACATCTACTAATAACAACAACGCTCTTTGCTTTGACTCTTTGCCTGTCCCACCAAGTCGACAACTCGCCGTAAGGGCACTCGACGCTGGGCGGGCTCAGCTAGCGCCATTCACTTATCGAACCGAACAGAAGAAAAACCAAAATAACGTCAGCCGAGTGCAATGGTGAAAAGTCATAAGCAGCAAATATTGAGAAAAAAAAATAAAGGCAAACCGAAATACGACAAGAAAATTGGTTTGTTTTTCGACTCAAATTGTCGTTAATGGCATGGAAAAATGTCAGCCAAGACATTTAGCCTACAAACTAGTTGACAATACGGCTTACAATGTGGGTGCTTATGAATTTTCGAAAACACAAATACGAAAGTTGAAAGAAAACTAAGCCGATTCAATGATAATGTACTTTCTTGAGAAACTTTTCATAATTATACTATCAGGTGGAAGAACCATAAAATAGTCTTTCCTATACGCTAATTAATCTAATGGCATATTAAAGCTCGGAAAGCATACTAAAAGCAGCTAGTTGACTATAAAACTAACCAAAGACAGCCGCAGTCAGTGCTAAGCGCTCCGCAGAGCCGACGAGGAAAACAAGTGGCCATAAAATATAATAAAAGGAAGTGCTTAAAACTACCAACAACTACAACTACAACAACAACAACAACAACAACGCAGCAAGTTTGGCTGCCACCATTGCTGGGCATGCAACTGGGCACACTGGGAAGCCTGGGACCACAGAGCTGTTAGCTGGGCGCAGGGAACTGGGCTATGGGAGCTGAGAGCTGCGAGCTGGAAGCTGAGTGCTGCGACGTTGCCGTGGCAGGACTCCTTTTACATAGTTGAGTGTCTAAATTTATTACCCGCGATCTAACACGATTTCTCGCACTTGTACCTACAATAATCATTATATGCAAACACACACACACACACACACACGGACACATACAGGCCTGGAAATTTACAAGCGCCAAAGCTTTTTGCATATTTGGCATGCAACAAAAAGTGAAAAACGTAACAAGTGCAGGCACAGCTTGAGAAACTGGTCTGATCCGAGTTGCAGTTGCATCCAAACCATAGTTAACCAAAATATACACACACACACACACAAATGTGTGCATATGTTGCAGATGGTTTATGTTTTATATAATTTGTTGGAAGCTGCGCTGAGAGATGCCACCAGGCATAGCTGCTGTTGCATTAATGAGCAGCATGCAGCGTCTAGAGTGCTGAGGGGTATGCCGCAACCTAGCTAAAGGATAAAGAGCTATTTTTAAAGCTACTATACAACACACAAATCTGTTAAGAAGAACTGCATATAGAGTATCTGTCAGTCGTGCAACAGCCATTTCAATAGTGATATTTGGCGCTGCTAGTTTTGCTTTTAGTTTTTGTTCGCTAAATTCGCTGGCAGGCAAACAAAACAAAAAAAAAACAAAGTCAAACACCAACAACAAAAACAGGGGCGTCTTGTCTATAAATATTTTGTTGATGCTGCAACAGTTGCAGGCGAGCGAAAGAGTAAAGAACGAAATATATATATATATATGTATAAAGTATAAAGAAATGCAGGCATGAGATTACAATCGCTTGTAATAAATACCTTAAGTATCACATATATCAGTAACCCAAGGACGTGCATCGTAAGTCAAGCTGAACATTATTATTAAGCGGAGCCACCAAGCGCAGCAGCCGAAGACGACGCTGGCGATGGCAGGTGGATGAGCAGTGGAGGGGACAGGAGGAGGAGGAAGAGGAGGAGGGGGAAAACTTGACTTACGTGCAACAATTTAACAACTTAATTATTGCTAAACTACACAACAACGAGAACAACATACAAATATAAATAAACAACGGTGCGTATGAGTAATATTTCGCGGCAAAGTCGTGGCCTGGCCCAGCAGCAAAAATAATAATAATAAGCATGGCTGGTCGCGCTGAGCCTGCCAAAAAGATTGCAATGCGCGATATAACCAATGATGATCATCAACAGCCAGCTAAAACAACAACAACAGCAACAACTACAACAACAACAAAAACAACAACAACAGCTGCAAGCTACTTGAGCCAATTGGTCGCCGTTGTGCTGTTAAAGGGAGGGGTAGCTGCAAGGAACGTTCGCTTGTCATTGAGTAATCTATCGACAGCTTGGCCATTTAGTCGAATAAGACGCTCCACACACAAACACACACACACACACAAACACAATCGAATGTGTGTGAAAATTAGCATAAAAACGCAATTTTTGAATATTAATGTGCAGTTTGAGGCTGGTTGGCGGTTGCCGGCAACTGCAGCAGCGGCGACATCATCTCAGCCTGGCTGGGAGGCGCATTGCGTGCCAGCCAAGAGAGGCAGCAGCAATAAGAACTGCAGCTCGCAGCACTCCATTTCTGCCACTTGACTTACTCGTTTCAGCTGCAAGTGCAACTGCAACAGCAACAACAACAACATTGGCAACAGCCAGTGGTAATCAGATCCTCTGGCATTGATAAGAACGCTTCCTGGCTGTGCTTGGCGCTATCGCATAAGTTGCATTGGCTTTTGCATCTTTCACTTTTCAGTTTGGCACGCATTGCCAATGGGGGGAATACAGATTGAGGATTATTATTGGACTCTGCTGCTGCTGCTGCGGACGCTGCTGCACAGCATGAGAAATGTTTGTGTCATGTTTTGTGGCTGTAATCTAGAAAACGCACAAGCTCTCTTGCGTAACCTGGGTTCCAATGTTCCATATCGTAAACAGCTGAAATTAATCTTGAGCAGCAGCAAAAACATAGCTTAAATGCTTATACTAATCGTTGAATTCCATAAAACTAGGAAAAAATAAAATTTGAATTCAAAATGTATCTGAAAATTGTACAGTAGATAAAAATGCAATCCTCGTTTTATAGCTATATATATATCTGAATAAAACATTTCAACAAAACCATAATACCCTGTTTCACCCATTTTCAATGGGTTCAGGGTATAAATATTATTATACAATGGAGGCACAAATAACTCGGTTTAAAAGTCTATTAGTTTTAAAACAGCTTTTACTCTGAATTTGGATACTTTTCTACTGATATTTGCTCTAATTTCAAGCATTATAATTTACAGTACATTTAAAATTATATTCTCATAAAGAAGAATCAATTATTAAAATTACATTACATAAGAAAAACGTTAATTTTTTAAATGTATAAAATTAGGAAGACCATAAATAAGTAAGCAGTTGCCCAAGCAGTTCATTCACCAAGCAGAGCACTGC
This sequence comes from Drosophila micromelanica, assembly GCA_004143825.1. Taxonomy (NCBI): domain Eukaryota; kingdom Metazoa; phylum Arthropoda; class Insecta; order Diptera; family Drosophilidae; genus Drosophila; species Drosophila micromelanica. The sequence continues at coordinate 25,968 of SCDY01001484.1, forward strand.
TGACAGCTCAGCTAGCGCGCCGCGTAGCGGGCAGTAGTGAAACTAGCAAACAAGAAGTTGAATTTGCCAGCAGTTCATTGATTGACCGACAGGTGGAGCTAGTTAGTCGATGAAAGTAAATGATGCCTTAAATGCGATTAACTAAACAAACAGTGAATGTTAACAAATAATAAAAAGTTACTCATTGAACCTTAGACTATCACATATCAATTATAGAATTACGCTTGAAAAATAAATTTCACAAAACACAAATGGGCTTGCAATCGAAAATCAGAACTGTGCAACAAGGGCAACATTTTCCACAAAGTTCAAACAGAACAACACAGAAGGCAGACAGTTCAATAACCCAACACAAAACACGTTTTCATGGAGTACATACGACATTAACAACAACTACAGCAGGCAATCAAAATTGTTGGCCAGATTTCACAACGTAGGGCATTGGCAGCGTCATTGCCCCGACGGGGTCGGGCATTATGGGGCCAAATGTGGGCCAAACACTTTCACAAAGTGCGCGCCAATTGCATTTCCAGCGGATGCGTCAGCCGAGCTTCCCCCGGCAACCGACTGCGATAGAGACTTTCACACATTCCCCCCTTCACCCATTGCATTGCTGTGAATGAATCAGTTGCAATGAAAAAACCGCACGAAGCGTGTGTTGCGAGTCACGAACGCCGCCAAAACCTCGCACACCTTGCTCACCTGAGAGAGCATAATTCATGACGTCATTAGCTGCCGGAGAATTGCCTAATTTATGTTAATTCAATTATTCAATGTGCTACACTGAGAAAATAGCTAGTATAACTTAAGCTTTAGATTAAGGAAAATAAATTAAGGAAAACAAAAATATTAAACTACAGCTGGAAAAAATTAAAGACTCCTTTCACCTTCTTTATAAATTATTTAAATAAATTTTTTTAAAAAATTTTTAAATACAAATTTTTTTTATTTTTTTCAAGTGCACGAATATATAATTAATTCAACGCAAGTAGTGCACATGTTGCCAGCTGCTTGCACCCTGCTGACCACCTGGCATTTGGCCAAATTAAATTGGAAAGGGAGAGAGAGGGAGAGAGAATAAAAATCCATACCTTGCCTCTACAAGTGTGATCAACGGCACGTGAGCGCACGCACGTTGCAGCTGTCACGTTGCAACAACCACTCTCTGGAAATGCCGATCAAAGTATCTGCCAGATACATTTACAAACTCGCATTGTAAATGACTCCAGGAATAAACAAATCAAATATTGGCCCGCACATCTATAAATAAATAACAAGGCCTTCAACTAAACAAAACGGAAGAAATGCCACGCAGAGGTCACCTTGACTGAGGCCCAGTTAAGCAGTTGGGAATGAAGTCAGAAACTCTGGAGCATAAAGAGAGAGAAAGAGAGAGAGTGAGAGAGAAGAGAAAGACCCCTGGCTGAGCCGGTTCACGTTTGCTCACTGTTTCACAATGCCGTTTAGGCCATTTCGTCACTCATCCTGCAGCCAGCTGCCGCAGCAGCAGCGGCAGCAGCGGCAGCGACGTCAGCGTAAGCGGCAGCGGCAGCTGCTGCCGCCTATGTGCGGAGAGCGCAGCACCGGCAGCTACAAAATCCAGCGGCGGCAGCAAAATTCCAACGAGTCTCGCGTGGAGCAGAAACAGTTCGCAACGAGCGCGCAAAGTGAACGGAACGTCGACGACCTCAAATCTTCTAGAGGCGCCAAATATATCCAGTGCGAAATATTCAAGTGTATATTCAATAACAACAACAACAACAATCAAAAGTAAGCTATGCAAAAAAGAAAAGTAGACACTAATAAATAAAATTAAGTCAAGGAAACGCATGGACTAGTTTAATATTTACAAGGGGCAATTGCCCCACACAAAGTGCATTCAACTTGCAAAGCTCGCCCTTGGCCTTCCGCACACACCAGCCCGATTTCCACTTCCTGGCTGGGTGCGCCCAATTGGGGGAGGGGAAAGCACTTTCACTTTCGTTTTCATATTGGCGCATGCGCCGTTGTTTCCAAAAACAGCTGTGCCGCAATTATTTTCTTTTGGGCCAGCTAGCTACATTTGACTTTGAAAGAAGGTCATTTGGTTTTTGGTCTTTTGTGTTGGGCCCGCTTTTTTATACCCTGAACCCATTGAAAATGGGTGAAACAGGGTATTATGGTTTTGTTGAAATGTATGTAACAGGTAGAAGGAGGCATCTCCGACCCCAT